>VWZO01002743.1:3616216-3858775 GCA_013396975.1 Bucco capensis | reverse complement strand
AGCCAAGCCCACAGGGGTGAGCTGCCAGTTTCATCCCTCCTGTGGAGCCCCTGAACCCAGCTCTCCCTGGGAATGGGTGCTCAGAGGGATGCACCGAGGCACGCACGGACATGGTGTCTTGTCCAAGGACATCAGTGCTAGAGGTGATCATTTGCCTGCTCCCATATCCTCCCAGACCTACTGCTGGTCACCGCTGCCTTGCAGCCTAGTCACCAAGCCACGTCCTCTGCTTGCTGGCCAGTCTGTGCCCTCCAGCACAGGGCCATGTCCCCACTGCTCCCCTCTCCCCATCAGTGCTCAGCTCCCTCTCGTTTGCCTGGGCACATCTTCTCAGCTTCACGGGTGCTTTTCCTGGTGCTTGCATGGAGTCTCTGATCTCAGCTTCTCTCTGACTCTTTTTCTCTGCTCTGTGCCATGCTGTCGCTTAGGAGAAAAGTGGACATCAGGTGTGTATTGGAGATTATTACTATTGTTATTGTTAATGATCTTAAATGACAAAAGCCCATCTGCTGCCCATATTAGGATGAGGTTGGGTGGAGGAGAGCTGGGAGGAGATGGTTGCCCAATGGTTTTGTGGTCAGTTGGGGTTGTCTTCCCTGAGTGTTCAGGGCAGAGCAGGGAGCCCCTTCCCATCCTGAGCTGTGTGTCTGCACCCAAGAGCTCTGAACCTGGCCCACTTTCCTTGTCTGTACCTGGCACCCCTCTGCAGTCCCTTTTCTGTTGACTCTCTGCTCTCTCCTGGCCTTTTTTGCTTTTACTTTTGCATTTTTAAATTTTATTCTTAGTTTCTGAGAGTGGCTCAGGAGAGTGACATGCTTCCTGAGGGCTCTGGCTCCTCTTGTTTGCTCTCCACCCTGGTGACAGCAGCAGCCCCATCATTTGTGGCACAGAGCAGGGCAGTGTGACTAGCTGAAAGCTGCTCCTAAACATGATCCTGTATGAAATCTGTGTGTGCTCTGTCCTGGTACATGGCATACACAGTCTGGAGCCTGGCTACTTGAGCTGATGTCCCCAGCCACGGGGCTGTCATGAAGCCCTCAGGTCTGCAGCTCCCACTGGTCCCTCTGCTGCTGCCTTCCAACCCAGGCACCCAAAACACCTTTGCAAAGTCAAAGGGAGGAAAGATGAGGGAACACCCAAGGGTGAGATTTCTTCTGCAGTGGTCAGGCAGAGTTGCACAAAGATTTTTAGTTTGCTCCTTGTTCTCCTTGTTCCAATGCTGTTTATTAATGGTGATTTGTTTAATCCATCAAGTCCAGGATGTGCAGAGCTTCAGTGCTGCAGGAAGAGCCTGAATTTGGGGGGGTTGGTGCTTCTTCCTTTCATAGCCTCAGCAGTGTACTAGCTTGCTCCAGGGTTGGGTTCTGCTTTGGGCTGTTACAAAGTGAGCTCTGCCCATTGCAGGTCCAGAGTTGGCCCATATATGAGGTTTTTTTCCCTTTATGCTTCGTATCACTTCAGGGGTTTCTGTAGCTGTTTTCCTCTGCTGCTGTTTTTCAAAGGCCCAGTCAGAGGGAAGGGTTAGGGTCTGATGTACTCTGCAGCATTCTGGAAAGCAAAAGGGTTTCATTTGGTGAGGGAGGGTCTGGCTGCTGACCTTCCCAGCATCTGCTGCAGCTACATGGGTGGGAGAAATGTGGGATGTCCACAAGGACAGGTGGTGGAGAAAGCTGGGTAGTGCTCAAGGAGGTAAATCTCTCTTCTTGCTGAGTGCCCANCAAAGGGTTTCATTTGGTGAGGGAGGGTCTGGCTGCTGACCTTCCCAGCATCTGCTGCAGCTACATGGGTGGGAGAAATGTGGGATGTCCACAAGGACAGGTGGTGGAGAAAGCTGGGTAGTGCTCAAGGAGGTAAATCTCTCTTCTTGCTGAGTGCCCAGAGATGCTCAGACAGTCTGGGAGCAGCTTGGGCTCCCACAGTTTGAGGACAGCAAAAGGTAGGCATGTGATGTTCCTTTCCTCTGGGCTCCCTGGGAGAGCACAGTCAGTGCCCTGGGGCTATGGGGAAGGTGCTGGGAGTCAGAGCACATCCTGGGATCCCACAGCCACAGGGATGACTGGCCATCAGCAGCTTTGCAGGGTGACTGAAGGTTTGAGCTGCTCTGACAGGGGCTGGGGCCATGCAAGGCAAGAGGAGAGGGCTCTGTGTCACTCAGCTCCCTGCTGCTGTGTCCTGCAAAGCCCAGGCTGAGACCCTCAGCCTCCCAGGTGGGCCAAATCCATCCACCCCAGTGCAGAAAAGCTCTTGTGGTACCATTTCCAGTGGGAGCAGGTCCCCTCTCAGCCAGCTGGAAGCCAGCAGGGTTGTGGTGGGGTATTTTGGGTAACATTGTGCAGGGAATTGTTGAAATGCTTTGTTTCGATGATGATGATGATGATTATTATTATTATTTTCCCTGCTGAGACATTTTTGGAATAGTTTGTTTTTGCTGAATTCCCAGCTTGCAGCCTTGCAACCCAAGCTGGAATAAAGCCACAAGTCAAAAGCTGGGCATTTCTCAAGCAAATGTCTTTTCTGGTCTCGTGGGAAAGGAGCCCAGCAAGCCTCCTGTCCCCTTTGGAGCCACCCCAGTAAAGGTGACTGGGGCAGCAGCTCTGGCTGGGGAGCCCCAGCTACCTGCCACAAGACACACCAGGACCAGGAGAAGTTAAAATACTGTGTGCTTGGGAGGAGATGTCTGCAGCCCTGAGCTAGGGCCAAGTCCAGCTTCTCCTGGTTGCCTCAAAGCATCACTGGTTTAGCTGGGACAAGCAAAAGTCAAAAGTGCTGGTGTGTCTGGGGTGAGGATGGAGGTGTACACGTCTGCAGGGGTCAGGGATGGATCTGGATGTGGTCTGATGGGTCTTGCAGTGATGACTGAGGTCATTAAGGTTTTTCTGTAAAATGTTTGTGGAGGGTGCCCTGCCAAGTCCTTGCATCCTTGCAGTGCTGTTCCCACGGATCTGCAGCTTTCCCGTAGCCTTGTCTCCCTCATGGTCAGGATAAATTAGGTGACTCTGTCTTTGATGGGTGAGAAGATGCGAGTGGTGGGAGGAAGCTCTGCTGGCTGGAGGGAAGGGGAAGCTGCCTCCTGCTGTCCTGTTGTTCTTCTCTATTTATTGTCCTTTCCTGCCCCATTCCATGCAGGAGCCTGCAGAGAGGAGGGCAGAGCAGGAAGAAGGCTCCTGCGTCCTGCCAGCTCCTGGGAATGGGCTTTGGGCCACCCTGCCCAGGGCAGGAGGGATAGTGGGTCAGCCCTGGGATTTTGGGGACAGTACAGAGGTTTCTGTAGGGCAGAGTGGTGCTCAGGGCTGTGGGGATGCATGGCTCAGTGCAAGCTGTCGTGCAGGCACAGCTCTTGCTGGAGTGTGGGGAAGCTGGTGGTCAGGGGCTGTGGCTATGCAGGGTCCCTTTCCCAGTGCTCAGGTGATGTGCCTGGGCTGGATGGAGCCTGCTGCATCCAAGCTGGACATCACTGCAGGGCAGGTTTCACCCCAACCCTGCCCAAAACTCAGCCTCGTCTTGTTGCTTTTCTGCAGCCTGTGTTTAACAAGCTCTCTTGGGATTTCCTGGTGCTTTTTTTTAATCCTTGCCATCGTTCTGTTGCTTTTCCCTATTTCCCCTCCCTCCCCCTCTCTGCCTTGGATCCCCAGTGCCTCTCAACCTCCAGCCAGACCCTGCTGACTTTCGCGTGGCTCCAAAGCTGGTTTGCCTGGCTGGCTGCCCTGCCTGATTTAAGTTGAAAGCATCCTGTATGTGGATGGTGGCACCAAGACCAAGAGCTTGCCCAGCTGGAGCCACAGGCAGGGGCTGGCAGCAGGAGCCCTCCTGGCCAGGGTCTGTCTGCAGGTCTGGGGCTGCAGGGGCTGCACTCTTTCCCAGCAGGGCTGTGAGCTGGCTGAAACCCCCTCCCCAGCCCTAGTGCCTGCGGGTGGGAGAGAGGCCAGCTGGGGGGCTCCTGGCTTCACACTGAGTGTGTTTTGGTTCTCTTGCAGGGAAGGTGACTGGTGGCTGGCTCATTCCCTCACTACAGGACAGACGGGCTACATCCCCAGTAACTATGTCGCGCCCTCAGACTCCATCCAGGCTGAAGAGTAATTGCCATCTTTTAGACAGTTCAAAGACGAGATAGCAAAGGAGCCCTGAGCACTCCTCCCTCCCCTGCCCCTCTCCTGGGCAAAGCCTGTGAGGCCTCTGGGTTTTTCCTTTTCCCCCTTTGAATTTGTAACCCCTCCTCAAACGTTTTCCAGCCTTTCTTGAAGTGTGGAGGTGCAGTGGGCTTGCGCAGTGGAGGGGTGAGCAGTGGCATAGCAGGGCCTGTGGTGGACCTGATGCTTTGGGTCTGGTTTTTACTTTTCCACCTGGACACGATCTGTGTGTGAGGATGCTGCCAACTCTTCCTGGGTGGATCAGGCTGAGCATGGAAAGAACCAGCACATGGGGAGAGCAAGCAGGAGCAAAGCTGGCCCTGAGTTCCAGAGCAGGAGGTGCCAGCCACATCCCTATAGCCAGTGGCATGGTATCATCCCCTACAACAAGAGCTGGGGGAGCTTTGGGGGTCCCTGAAGCCCCTCATTTCAGGATGCTTTCGGAGTGAAGGTGTTTCATGGTGCAGGATTGCTCCTCAGGTGGTGCCCAGCCAGGCTGTACAGGGGCATGGTGCACCTCGAGGTGCCCAAGCCCAGAGACAGCGCTCATGGTCTCCAAAACCTGCAGCAGGGCATCCAGGGCTGAGCCTACTGTTTGGCCAGGCAGTGGAGGGACAGACAAGTGCTGGGAGCTGAGCCACTGCCTTGCTCTTGCAGGTGGTATTTTGGGAAGATCACTCGCCGGGAGTCTGAGCGGCTGCTGCTCAACCCTGAAAATCCCCGAGGGACCTTCCTGGTCCGGGAGAGCGAGACCACAAAAGGTGAGTGGGGCTGGGTTGGGGTAGCCTGAGAGAGTCCTTCCTTGGAGAAATATCCACGTGGGGACCCCAGTCTCCTTGGTGACTCTATGCAGTTGTGGTTCCTCCAGTTTAGGTGCATGGTGAGAGGAGGAGGAGAAAGGAGTTATACATTGTAGGGAGGAGCCAGTGTCTGGGGTTCAGGGTTTTTTACACTCCTAAGCAGGTGTTTACTGCTCCCCATCCTCTGCTTTTGGGTGAAAGCAGCCAGCCTGTATGCCCAGTCCTGCTCCCCTGTGCCCACCCACCCAAGCAGGACCCCATGGGGAGCACTGGTCTGTGGTGCATCTCCTCCCCAGCCCCTCGGTCCTGCCCACAGGTGCCTACTGCCTCTCCGTCTCTGACTTCGACAATGCCAAGGGGCTCAACGTGAAGCACTACAAGATCCGCAAGCTGGACAGTGGTGGCTTCTACATCACCTCCCGCACCCAGTTCAACAGCCTGCAGCAGCTGGTGGCCTATTACTCCAGTGAGTAGCCACTTTGGGTCCTCTTGGGGTCTAGGTGACACTCTGGGTGCTGTGCCTGCCCTTGCTGCAAGATGGGTGCTGCTGGGAAGCCAGTGTGGGACTGGGGGACCCCAAACCGGCTGGGGGGAACCCTGCTGGAAAGCTGCTTGGGTTTTAGGGAAGAGGGTGAGAGTATGGGTACGAGTCCCTGAGTTGTTTTGTAGGGAAGATAGGGGATAAAGACATCACATGCCTAAATGCCCAAGTGTCACCCTGGTGTTGTCCCCTCCTGTGCTAGAACATGCTGACGGCTTGTGCCATCGTCTCACCAATGTCTGCCCCACATCCAAACCCCAGACCCAAGGCCTTGCCAAAGATGCCTGGGAAATCCCCCGGGAATCACTGCGGCTGGAGGTCAAGCTGGGACAGGGCTGCTTCGGAGAGGTGTGGATGGGTAAGTACCATTCCCACCCTGCTGTCCCCACTGTGTCACCACCTGCATCTTCTCCTCAGCCATCTGCAGGTGCCTGGAGCCTGTGGTGGAGTGGGGGAGCAGGCGAGGGACACTGTTCCCTGCCCTGTAAAATGTCCCCTGAGCAACGTGTGTCCTGTGCTGCAGGGACCTGGAATGGCACCACCCGGGTAGCCATCAAGACACTGAAGCCTGGCACCATGTCCCCGGAGGCCTTCCTGCAGGAAGCCCAGGTCATGAAGAAGCTCCGGCATGAGAAGCTGGTTCAGCTCTATGCTGTGGTTTCAGAGGAGCCCATTTATATTGTCACTGAGTACATGAGCAAGGGTGAGTGCAGGAGGGATGACAGGGACATGGCCGAGGGGCTCTGGTCCTCCAGACTGCCGTGACCATGGTCTTCTTCACAGGGAGCCTCCTGGACTTCCTGAAGGGAGAGATGGGCAAGTACCTGCGGCTGCCCCAGCTTGTGGATATGGCAGCTCAGGTGGGTTTGTGCATCCCTGGGCCTCCTGCATCCCGTTCCAAGGGCTCTGGCTGCCCGAGTACCTCGCTGGGCTGTCATGGCTGTAGCTTGTCAGGTGGTGGGGTGCTCCACAGCCTTGCTTGGGTGGTTGCCACCATCCCTGTGGCGTGCTCAGCCCAGAGCTGGGTTGCAGTCAGGGCCCATCCTTTTGCCCATTCCCTTTGCCACCGGCTCTCCCTGGTCAGCAAACCTGCATCAGTGTGGGTTTTCTTGAGCAACTGGCTGTTCCCACACCCCAGTGGGCTCCTGCTGCAGAGCTGTTCTCCTCAACTGTGCTTGGTGCCTCATGCTGGTCCCCACAGATTGCATCTGGAATGGCCTATGTGGAGAGAATGAACTATGTCCACCGGGACCTCCGGGCAGCCAACATCCTCGTGGGGGAGAACCTGGTGTGCAAGGTGGCTGACTTTGGCTTGGCACGGCTCATCGAGGACAACGAGTACACTGCTCGGCAAGGTGAGTACCCAGTGCTCCCCAGGGCTGCCTGCACCATGCCCAGGCAGGCAGCACTGGAGCAATGGCTACTGGTCCCTGGTCCCCAGAGGTCTGCATTACATCCTGAGCCAGTGCATGGCCCTGGTTGCATAGGGGGCCCTGAGACACTCACAGCCCCATGCACTCCTGGGCATGACGGGTCTGGGAGCAGCCCCTCACCTTGCCTCTCCATCCAGGTGCCAAGTTCCCCATCAAGTGGACGGCCCCCGAAGCTGCTCTCTACGGCAGGTTTACCATCAAGTCAGACGTCTGGTCCTTTGGCATCCTCTTGACCGAGCTGACCACCAAAGGGAGAGTGCCATACCCAGGTGAGGGCTGGCACCCACCAGCAGAAGCCTCATGCCCCAACACTGGCTACCTGTGCCCAGTGCTTGCCCCTGGCACTCCATGGCCTCCAGAGCCATCTTTGTAGAGGAACAAACTGATGAGCAGTTTCTCCTGCAATCTGGGCAGGGAGGGCAGGCTCGGGGGTGAGCTCCCCCCATCCAGGCTGGATCCTGCCCACCTGTGGCAGTGTTAGCAGAGCCTAGGTGGGATGCAGTATCACAGCCACCCTGTCCCACTCTAGTCCCCAAGCAAGGTGACAGGCTGGCAGGGACAAGTGCTGATGGGCTGGGGGATTCCTCTCTCCCTGGATCACTGGGGTTGCCCATAAGGCTCATCCCAGTACAATTTCCCTCTGGAAAAGGTGTGGTGCTGGACCTGCCCCAGCTCTAATCAATGCCATTTCTCCTCTGGCCGCATGCAGGGATGGTGAACCGGGAGGTGCTGGACCAGGTGGAGCGAGGGTACCGCATGCCCTGCCCGCCTGAGTGCCCTGAGTCCCTGCACGACCTCATGTGCCAGTGCTGGCGGAAGGACCCGGAAGAGCGACCCACCTTCGAGTACCTGCAGGCTTTCCTGGAGGACTACTTCACCTCGACAGAGCCCCAGTACCAGCCTGGCGAGAACCTATAGACCATGAGCTCCTCCTGGCACCAGGGATGCTGCCATCCTTGCCGCAGGGTGCTGAGGGCTGGCCTCCCCGCCAAGGGGCTGGGTTTTGTGGAGCAGCCCCCGGAGCGGGACGGGACATCGTCTCCAGATGTGGCCAGGGGAGGTGCTGGGTTCCCCCATCGCTCATTAAGACTTCTGGCCTGTGTTTAATGAAGCATTGCTGTCCCGCTGGAGAGAGGAGCCTGCGGGCACCGGCAGACCCGGCTCAGGAGGGCAAGCAGAGCATCTCCTGCCAAGAGACTTGGCTTTCAGGAGACCTTTCCCACTCAGCAACTCTGGGGTGAGCCCAGAGGAATTGAGGGACAGCATCACCCCACCTCGGACACACAGCTCCAGTCTCCTGCACCCCCTTTCTAAATCAGCACAAGTTTCCCTGCCCCTTTGCCCTCCCCATTATCCCCACCTTGGCTCCAGTTCTCCTGAGGGCAGAGACATTTCTCCATGAAAGGGAAGGCACAATCCCTGGTTCAGACAGGGCAATGTGCCAGGGCAGTGGTGCCAGTGGAACGCTGATGGTCCCCCTTCCTTGGGTGTTCCTCTGGCCTCGGCATGGCCTCACCAGCTCGTGGACACCAGGAGCATGAAATGTGTCTGCTCACAGCTCCAGTGACCAACACCATCCCATGGGAGCACCTGGGCACACGTTCGAGTCTTCCAGCTGCCTGTGTCCCCTCCAGAGGACCCACCTCATCTCTCCTGGGAGCAAGCATTGGGAGGTGCCAGCAGAGCCTTTGCCCCACCAAGCTTGGTCCCACCAAACACTCCTGATCTTCCAGCTGAACCCCTGGGAAGTGCACCATGGTCCCTCCAACCACCCTCCCCAGCTCTGCCACCAGTTCTCCCACTGGCAGAGTCCCTGGGCTGACTCTGACACCAAATCCAGTGCCACCATGGGGCTTGTGTGCACGGCACATGATTTTTCAGAGTGTTGGAGTGTTTTGGGGAAAATATCCATCTTTCATAGATGTTTTTGTCCACCCAGTATGGTTTCAGCTGCCTTCTTCCCACCACTCAAGTCTCAGCTGCCAGGCTGCAGTCCCTGTGCAGTGGGAGCATCCCCAGCCATGGGCCACCATCCTGGAGGAGAGTCCTGGGAAGAGCTGTGCCACATGGGAGACATTCCCACCCTCATCTCCTGCCCCTGCTTGTTCCCAAAGGCCTCAGCCATGTTTTGGCAGTGGGTGGCTAGCTGTGCCCAATGTTGCCCCTGTACACATCCTGTGGGGCTAAGCCCTGGAGGCCAGCGCCCAGACCCTGCACTGTCCTGCCCAGCACCTGCTTGTACATAGCCCTTAAGCCATCCCCACACCCTCCCAAATGTCAACTTAGTTGCATGTGTTGTTTTTTCCCCCCTCCTGCAGCTGGACCCAGCTGGAAACCAGCTTTGCTCCCTAATCTCTTGGGTTCCTAGCACCCTCACTCCAAAAGACCTGGGGCCTCTTCAGATGCTTTCCTGGACTAGGACTGGGATGGGGGGCTGCAGGGGTGCTGTGGGTACAGGTGCTGTGGGGTACAGGTGCTGGCATGCACTGGTGGGAAGGACCTAGAAAGGGGAACCAGAAGCTTTTCCCCTCTGTCCTGGGGCAGTGGGCTTGCTTTGCTTCCCCATTGCTTATGGGATGGCGTTTCCCTCTGGCACAGCTTCCTTGCAGGCAGCAGACCCTTCAAGCAGGTCCTTGCAGACCCAGACTGCCTCTCATCATCCCCTGCTGCAGTGCAAGTGTCCCACGAAAGCTGAGTGGGAGCTGAGTGTAGGCAAAGGGTGGCCAAAATCTCCCCAAACCTCTCCCAGAGCAGGGCCTGGGCACACCACTGCCTCCTGCTCACTCCTGCAGCTCCCCAACCACTTACTTAGGAACCAAGTACTTGGTTGGTTGGTGGCTCCATTTTAATGAGTAAAACCTTCAAAATCAGCTTGAAGGGGCTCTTCAGCAGTGTGGAGAGATCCTGCTGGCTTTGAGAACAGCAACTGGTTTAATGAAATACATTTTTAATAATTTTGGGACTTGGAGCCTTTTCTTGCCCCTTCCTAGCAGATTTGCTGTGCTTGCATCTCTGCCTTTGGGCAGGGGCTCTCCAAACCTCCATCTTCTGAGTCTCCATGTTTGCATCCCTGGGACAGGTGCTGCCATCTCCCCTTTGGAGCTGCCAGAGCAGCTCCATCCCACAGCAGCTGGCCTGAGGGGTGGCCTGTGCCACAGCTCTGCCTAAATTACGCCAAATCCCCATCCCTGGGGAGAAACCTCTTCAAACTGCAACATGTGGAAGCCAGACTGGATCCCAAAGCTGGGGAGAGAGAAGGCAAGTGCCCAGGTTAAGGCTTGGCTTTTGGTTGTCTGCAGCACCTCCAGGGTGTTGCATGAGCACAGCAGGATGGGAACAGGCTTGGCTCAATAGTTTCATTTTCTGGCTCTTTGTGGGAAGCAGCAGAGCAGGAACACAGCCTTGACACAAGGAGTGCTTCAGGATGGCTTCATCCCCATGGCTTTTGGGAAGCTCTGGGGACATTTCTGGGCAGAAGACAGTAGAGCAATCCCAGAGGAGCCCTCCTGCACAGGGCTGTGGGTCTGTGTGGCTGTGTGTCCATCTGTGTTTCTGTGCAGCTGTTGGGGATCCAGCATCTCCAGACTTGATGCTGCAGCCACCACAACCTGGAGGCCTTGGATATCAAGAGCCTCTCCTCCATCACCATTGTTGTCTGCCAATTTATTTTTAAAGCAAATTAACTTCAGAGGGAAACCCCCACCTGAGGATGCTCTTTG
Source organism: Bucco capensis (assembly GCA_013396975.1). Classification (NCBI taxonomy): domain Eukaryota; kingdom Metazoa; phylum Chordata; class Aves; order Piciformes; family Bucconidae; genus Bucco; species Bucco capensis. Next base: position 3,848,155 of record VWZO01002743.1, on the reverse strand, counting down.
GCTTTCCAAGGTCAACAGCACCCTACAAGTTACTCCTCTCTGCTCTCATCATTTTTTTAAACAGTGTTTTTTAAGATCTCCAACCAACTATGCAGAGAACATGTGGATCTGTGTCTCTCTCTCTCCCCAGCTCCCCTCTCCCCTCACTTGCCTTTTCCAGTGTCAAAGTAAAATATTTAGCTTTTTTTCTTTTTTTTTTTTTCTTTTTTGGATAATAATAAAACTTTGGAAAAAAAAATGAAAAGATCCAGATTTGTGGGGGGGTGGAGATCCTTTGAAACTCTAATGTTGATGTAAATACTTTGCAATTTGATAATTAAATACAAACAGACCTCACACAAAAAAAAAAAAAAAAAGAAAAAGCAGCTCATGTATGAGAGGAGTTCTTAGCAGCATCCCTGTTACAGGAGCTGGTGGTTCCTGGAGCAGGTACAACACTCATGTGTGGCTCCAGGTGCTTCAGAGGATTTTTCTGGCTGGTGCTTCACATAATCCTAGACTGGTGGGTGTTGGAGAAGACCTCTGGGGATCATCTAGCCCAAGCCCCCTGCCAAAGCAGGGTCACCCAGAGCAGGTTGCACAGGATCACATCCAGGTGGGTTTGGAATCTCTCCAGAGAAGGAGGTTCCACAAGTTCTCTGGGCAGCCTGGGCCACAGCACTACCACCCTGAATGGGAAGTTTTTCCTCCTGTTCATATGGAACCTCTTGTGTTCCAGGTTTGCCCATTGCCCCTTGTCCTCTCACTGGGCACCACTGAGAAGAGTCTGGCCCCATCCTCTTGTCCCCACCCTGCAGATATTGGTAAGTATTGAGCAGATCCTCTCTTGGTCTGCTTTTCTCCAGGCTAACCAGCCCCAGGGCTCTCAGCCTTTTCTTGTCAGAGAGATGTTCCAGTCCCCTCAGCATCATGGTAGCCTCTGCTGGACTCTCCAGTAGTTCTTTGTCTCTCTTGGACTATGGAGCCCACCATGGACACAATGCTCCAGATTTGGCCTTACTAGGACAAAGTAGAGGGGGGGAACCTCCCTTGACCTGCTGCTCATGCTCTTCTTAATGCACCCCAGGATCCCACTGGCCTTCTTGGACACAAAAGCACACTACTGGGTTCTGGTGCCACTTCTGTGCTGCTGGAGCCATTCCTGTGTCCTCACATTGACTCATGGTCCAGCACAGCCCTGGAACCTGCTCTTGCCAGAGGAGCTTTATCCATCATATTCCTCCCACTCTGAGGGCCAGGGGCAGTGGTGGGTGAGCTCCCCATGCCTGGACTGCTCCAGGGGGGCAGCACTGCTATGATGGGTGCAGGATCAGGCCAGTGTGCCCCAAGTTTAGCCTGGGATGCAGCCTGTATGGCTGGTGGAGCTGTCAAGGTGGAGCAGAGGGCTGTGACATGCACTGCTAGCACGTGGTGTTAGCCATGAGGGACCCTAAAGGCTCCTCTGCTGTGTCCATCAGTGCTTCTCATGCTGTGACACCTGAGTCCCTGCCTGCATGGTGGGAGCATCAGTCCCCATGGGGCTGTGACAGTGACTGTGCTGTGCATGTGCATCTGACCAAAGCCAGGAGCAGCAGAGCTGACTGCCAGCTCCCATCAGCTGGGCTTGGCAGGGACAGGACAGGGACAGGAACAATCCTCCCTTCCCCAGAATCTGCTTAATCAGCAACTACAAGAAACAGGGCTACTTCGTTAGGCTAATGAGTTGGTGCTGATTGGGATCCCTCACTTGGTGATTAAGTAATTGATATATAGCACAGCATTAGGAGAAGCAGGTTCTTTTACAGCAGGGCTGGTGATGGTGCTGCTGTTTCACCACCACAACAGCCTGGGGTGGCTTTAGTGGCCTGAGTCCCCAGGTCTGGCTCCTCTGCACTGGCATGTGACTGCTCCCTCCTTCTCCTTGGACTGGTGAGTGACTCAATCTTATCACCTTCAATGTTTAATGCTTTGTGCTTTCCTTCTCTTTAAAGCAATTAAGTGATTGAGGGATTATCTTTCATTGGCAAGTCCCTTGGTCTGTGTGTGATGCGTGGGCTGGGTCAGTGGGGTCACTCCTGGGAGGGCAAGTGGGGCTGAGGCTCCCCTAGCCCTGGGCTTTGCCCCTTTGGCATTGCTTCTCAGGAGTGGGGTGCTATGCAGAGGGGGGAGACTGGGGTCCTGCTAGAGGGCTGGGGTGCTGTGATCTAGCCCGAGCCCTGGGGCAGTACAGGTGTTTGTGGTGGATCATGCCTGGGGGATGAGGGGACCAGATTTGGTACTTCCAAGCTCTGCCTATGATACTGCTCACTTCCTTCTTTCTGTCCTATCTATTTTGTGGCTGATCCTCAGCCTTGATGGTATCTTAAAAAGCTGGTGGGGGCACTTGGAAGCCCACCCTGGCTTTGCTTGGTGGCCATTTTGCTGTGGAATCACTGCTCTTGGTTCACTCAGACCAGCCAGAGCTCCTGCCAGGCATCCTCAGCCTGAGCCAGGCAGATGTTCCCAGGGATTACACCACGTGCCTCCTTTAATGGACTTAATCTTGCTGTTTGCTTCACGCTCTCATTGTGTCCAGGAGAGGATTTGGGTGTTAGGGTGGGGGCTGTGTCTGTCCCCACAGCAGGTCATAGCAGGGGATCCTGTGCTGGGCAGTCTGTGCTGGCAATGAACTTCTCAAATGGTAATGATGAGTTGTTTGGCCTGAACTTCCCCTTGACTTTTCCCAAAGCTTAGTAGTAGCACCCCCAAAGTACCTCAAGTCCTGGCTCTTGACCAGATTCCAACAGGATAAATGCTTTGAGTCTGTGGGGAGTATCCTTGATCTGCTCCATGTGCTGAGGTTCCCCTGGAGCAAATCCTGGGTTGTGCTGTGGGTCTGAGATCTCTCCTATAGTCCTGATCTAGCTGAAGGGCACTTGGGGCAGAAGCAAGGTGTGTGTTAAAGGGCTGGCTCCCAGTGGGGCTGTGCCCCTGTGGCAGGTGCTCAGCTCTTGCTGGCTATGCTGCTCCAGCCTCCACTGTGCCTGGAGCAATGGGGGAACAGGAGGCTGCTGACACACAACAACACAAAGGATAAAGCTTGTCTCTGTTCCTTGTGGACTCTGCCACTCAGCTCATCCCATCTAGCAGCAGGTCTGGGTGGCACCCAAGCTATCCACCCTCCCTTGTCCTGCTGCCAAAGGATTTGCCTTTGCTCAGAGGAATAGCCAAACCCTCTTGCCAAGGGTTAATCTCCAGGCTGGGGAGGGAAGGGCTGAAGTCCTCACCTGACATGAAGTCCTTATCTCCCTCAGTGGCTCTGGGCTAGGAAACTGCTAGGTGCAAGAGACAGGCAAGGCCAAAGGGAGGGCAAGGCTCTCCATAGCCCTGAGTGACATTTGTGGCTTCCCTAGTGTGCTGGTTTGTGCTAGAGTTAATTTTTTGGCTCAGGGGTGGGAGTGTGGAGATTAGCTGGCTCAGCTCCAGGGTAACAGCAGGAGGGGTCCTGGGAAGCCATGGGAGTCTGGTGCTCGCAGCTATGGGGCTGCACCTCTGGATTTAGCTGCATCTCTGAACTAGCTAGTGGGTGCTTCCAGCCCAGATCACTCCTCAGTGCAATCAACTTCTCTCTTCTGTCTCCTGCTAAGTTAGTAAGGCCATGCTGTGGGCTTGTCTTAGAGTAAGCAGGGAGAGCTTCCAGGCAGGATGCACTAATCACCCAGCAAGATCCAGAGATGAACAGACAGATGCTGGGAGTGCAGGCTGGTGGCCCCAAATATTTGGTTCCCTACCTTCACCCCAAGTGGTGTTGGGGAGCTTGACTGCCAGACATCAGCCCCTGGATGAGATGCACCACCATGGATATATGGCAGATGTGGGGTTTGAAAAGCCATACTAGCCTGGTAGTCATGGCCAAACCTTCTCCATGGGAAGCCTTATGGTGTCTCAGTTGCTCATCTTGGGCATGATGAGTGGTGAGGAGGAGAGTGAGAAGCCCCTGACCCCAAGGCCTACCTGAGCTACACTGCATCTCTGTTTCTAGGGATCTGTGCCTGGGTTTGGTTGTTGTATTTTCCCTTTCCTGACCCTGCTGTGTCACTGATCTGTTATGTGACCTAGAAAAGAAAATTATCTCTCCTCCTAATGGAAAGACAAAGGAACAGCTTAAGGCTTCTGCTCCCTGAATCCAGGGAGCATCAGGCAGGTGGACACTATAATACAGCAAGGTGATGACTCTCACTCTGTGCCAAAGCCCTTGCAGGCAGTGTCCAGGCCTGACAAGACCTGGCACATCACACTGGTTGTGTTTTAAACTCTGCTTTCACTGACTAGTGTAGTTATTCCCTTAGAGTCCCTGCCCACCAGTGCAAGCCCCATGTAGACACCCTTTGGTGCCTCTAGGACACTGGAAACAGTCACCCCACTGCTCATATGGGAGAAAATCTCCTTGAGACCAAGGCAGAACATCTCCTTGAAGCTTTCTTCCATGCAGCCAGCAAACCCCTGCCTGAGAGGACAGCTGCTGTGTCTGTGGGGCTCAGCCCAATTTGTGGTGCATGAGTAGGGAAGCTGTGACAATGTTTTTCCAAAGCCATCAGGTTCAACCTGTTCTGCAGTCACAGGCTGGTTTTTTGTGGTCTCTTTACAGAGGACAAGCAGGGCATTAGCATGGGATGTGAGACCTAGTTGGGTTTCTTGCACTGCCTGAGGCATTGTGGCTGACCATGATGAAGTTGCTTTCATTTTCTATCATTAAAACCAAGATAGTATCTCAGTGCCCTAAAATGGGTAAGATGGTGTGCTGGGGAGGGCTGTGTGCCTGTCAAAGAGTGTTCTTTATCTGCATTTGGGGTGGGAGGGCAGCAAAAAATGGGTTTCTTACCCATCAGTTGCTGAGATCTCTCGTGTCACTACACACTCTTTTGAAGTGCTTTTTTGGTCCAAGTTGGATCTCACAGAAGGGGAACCCTGCAGCCACATCTTGTCTAGAACGCCACATATAAATCCAGGGCTTGGTCTCATCCTAAAGACTGTCTGGCTTTGTGGCTAGGATTTATTTAAATTGCTGAAGAGTGCAACTTGGGTAGTTAGCAACAAAAATGTACTCTCAAAAGAACTGACTGCATTAGCTTCAATCAATTTTAACTTAAAAGTAACTCAGAGCACCAGAGAGCAGTCCTGCCACAGTTTGCAAATGCCATGCCCTTCCCTCTCTGTTCTGTTTATCATTTATGCTGGAGCTGATAAGACAGCTGCTGGGATTTCCCTTGGCCTGACAGGTGACAGAGCTGTCACATCTATTCTTGCTGATGTGGCACACACTTTTTTTTAAACGTGTAAACACTGATATGCCCTGAACCCTTTCCAACTTGGACTTAGTCTCCAGGGCTTGGAGCAAGGGTGGAGGAAGCCAGTTTCAGCTCCAACAACACAGTTCCTAAACCCTTTAACTCTCGGAGGTGTTCTGTCACATCCAACAGTCCCGTGTCTGGCTGCAGCTTTCTCCTACAACACAGGGCAACATCCAGAGCTGGGGAAGGGCCAGCACAACCCAGTCTCCCCATGGATGGCTCATGGTAGTTGGGTTGCAGCCCAGTCTCTGCCCTCAGCAGAGGACAGCTTGGGCAGATGTGGTGTCATGGGACAGGCTTACAGCACGCAGTCACCCAGCAGCTTGCACTCTGCCGGCACTGAGGATTAGAGGCTCTCAGGACACAACTCAGGTTTCATTTCAGAAGCAGGAAGGGAAGGAGGAATCTGTCACTTAAGTGCAAAGATACAACCAGACACAACCTCCTGTGTTGTGTGCAAGATTAGTCTGTTCAGGAGTAACAGGTGTGATTCTCAGTCTGACCATGGTCAGGTTGAACAGTTAATGAGAAGTCAGTACTGGGAGCTACAGGGCAAACAGGCTCTGCCTCTTGCTGGAGACTCTCTGGGGTTACTGTACTGGGAACAGAACAATACAGAGACACATGATTGCTGGGCTAAGGCACCCGCAACCAGCAGCCAATACATCATGCTGGGCAGGAGGCCACAGACCAAAGTTTATAAAGCTTTATTAAACGTTTTGAACAGCTGTGCAATGAACAAACAATACTCTGGAAGTTTCACAACCTCATAGCTTGAACCTCCTAGGGACAGCAACAGCCACTTCTGCTGCTCTCCATCACCAGCAGAGAATACAAACAGATGGCAAAGGGAAGGGAACCCTTTAAAGTTCAGATACAGGATTTTGTGTTATACTCTTAAGGTTTCTTATACAAACCAACCTCTGCCCCAGGCTGGGCTCCCTAAAAGCCATGGCTGCAGAGTAGTGTATGCAGCATGGAGCACTGCAGCTATGGCTGCAGGACTGACCCACCACCACCTAGGCTTCTTAAATCCTTCTGCAAGGGGAGATGGATTCTAGCCACCTCCAGTCAGTAGCATCAGCATCTTGTGCCACCTGTAGCTCAAAACCACCATCACTGAAAAGGGCTGAAGCATTTACTGCTACAAGCCATGCCTCCACCTTGGGATCCCCTCCTGCCCTGCCCACCCCTGGCCTTTTGGGCTAGTGTGAGTTTTACAGGTGCAGCTTTCAGAACCCCACACCTTGCAGCATACCAATTCTTTATCCCAACAGTCAACACCTTGGTAAACCCTGGAAATCTGGGAGAAGGAGAAGAAACAGTCTCTACTACCTGTGAGGCTTTATAAAAGCAGTAGCATAACTGAGGCTTTCAGGCTGTAATCTCGGAGCAGTAGTTCAGAAAGCACTTCAGCAGTGCACACATCTCTTTGGCAGGCTGAGCAGGAGAAGATGACTCAACTGCCTCTGGCTCCAGCAGCTTTTGGCCAGGTGCATCTGTGAGCTATTGAGCTCACCCTTGATCAGCAAGGTGGGAAGGCTGGCTCCCCACAAAGAGAAAGATGGAGAGAATGTTGTAGCTACTCGGGCGGAATCAGTGGGCCGAGAGCCCTGAGTTAGACCTCTGTGGCCTAATGCAGATAAGAGAGTGCCACACAACCCCACTGCCAAGCAACAGCTGGGCAGAGGCCAGCAGCTCAGTCCTCCACCAGTTCTCAGTTGGGAGGGCTGGTGTCCCTTCCTGGTGACAGGGGAAGGGAAAAAAAAGATTTCTGCTTCTAAAATAGCAGGTGGTGCTGCCACAGTTCACACAGTAAACAAGTCGAATTTCACAGGCAGAGCGGGAGGAATTTACCACTCTATAATCCACACAGTTACAGGAAACAGGCTGGTTTTACTCCAGTTGCATGCCTACCACCCCCTCCCTAGCCCACCCCCTTTTGAAAAGCAAAACAAGAGCCCTCAGCAGACTGGAAGATTATATTCTAGGTGCCCACGATGCTGGGATCGTGAGCTGATTCCGGCAACTGGGATCCTGTGCAGTGATACAAGAAGCAGTTCCCCCAGCAGCTGTAGCAGATGAGGAACAGAGCTGCCAGGAAGACCAAGGCACAGATCGTGCAAGGTTTCCGTTCCAGGAGGAAACTGAGCAGGTAGAAGCCCATGAACATCGAGTGACTGAACCACAATGCTGGGTTGAGGGGCTTGGGTATCAGCAGGACAGGGAGCAGCCACTGAAGACAGTACATCGTGCCTGGCTGGTTGGGGCCTTATGGCAGCAGCAATCAGGTCAGCCCCAAAATGCTCTCCAGCAGCTCCTCTGGCAGGCAGGTTGATCTGTCAGAGTGTCAGAAAAACAGGAAAAAAAGAAAATCAACAGATGTTCCTCTCATACAGCTTCATTTACTCTCAAGCACTGTATGCTGATGCTTGAATTCCCAGTTCTTAATTCTGGTGTGTCTCAGAGCTGGTGGGAAGTTTCCTGCTTTCTGAACCACTCAGCTGGAGCCATGATTATGTATTGTAGAAGGGTATCCCTTGTTTCTCAGGCTTTTTCCCAGACTAACAGTTGTAAGACCCTTCCTAGTGCAGGAACAGAAAGGAAAACAAGCTGCCACAGCCTTCTCTATGCACATTTATCCAAGACTGTCCAAAGACTTGAGTGATGGTATAAAGAAATGCAACTAGGAGGTAAACTATTAGGTGCTGCAAAGAAGTTCTAAGGAAGCATTAGTGTCTAAGAAGTGTTAAGTATACAAACTACTTCATCCCCAGGCACAGACTAAGTCTTCCAGCAGGAGAGTATAAAATTCAAGCTATACATATATACATATAGCCAGGAAAGCCCTGACAGTGTCCAGGCTGCAAAACAAAAAGGGAGGCCAGTCCCTGCTTAAGGGATTTATAATCTTTGCCAATCAGCTAAACTCAGATAAGATAAAGTACGTGAATAGATCAAAGAGGAGACAGTCTCAAAATGGCAATTTTCATAAGTGCTGTAAACACAGGATTTCCTCACTTGGATTATTATAAAACCCTGTGGAAACAGTGAGCTTTAAGGGCTTTTCTAACCAGGGATGGCAGCACATTCTAAGTCTAGAAAACATGCTTCTACCTTTAGCAACCACATTAACTACACTAAGCTTGTTGGGTTTTTTCCCTAAGCAGTACAACCATCTTCCTCCAAGAATTTCAAATGGCTTTAAAAATAATAAATGCCTGTTGAAGGTTAGGGCTGGGCTGACCCTTAATCCAGTGACAGACAATCTCTATTTACCCACTTCCCCACTGGGGAAGGGAAAGGGGATAACAGAGACCAAGAGGACTTGTGGATTGAAAAAAACCACTAAAACTAGTTTAATAATAACAAAATGAAATATATAGAGATATATACAAATAGACACAAAACCAATACTGAACCCAAGCCCCCCTTGATGGCAACTATGCCACCATCACCACTTGATACTGTGCAGAAGGGTGCAGCAGCAGACTGGAGTGAGAGTGGGGAGGCCTGGATCCTGGAACTGGATTCAGGAACTCATGGGTCAGGATCACAGGGAGAAAAGACAGAGTCCTCCTAAGATGATGGCCATTGAAGAGAAAAGAGGGAATAAGAAGGAAACAACCCTCAGCTATATACCAAATGTGATGTATCCAGAATGGAATACCTAGTTGGTCACTTTAGGGTCACCTAAGCTCTCTGCTCCTCCCTCAAGTGCAGCTTTTTACACTGCACCCCCATCATGCTACACAAGATTTATCAGTGACCTTGGTCTGTATACCAATCCTTAGCAGTAAATCTAAACATTTAGGCCTTATCACTGCTAGAAGCAGGCTCAGACACTGAAAATGTTGTTACTTTCAGAAAGTGCAGTTAATTAGAGGAGCTTTAGCTGAAAAGGAAAATCACTGCATGGAATTGTTCTGTTCTAACCCAAACCAGGACACTGCCTTACAGGCGTTTTTACAGAGCCAGAACTGTTGAAGGGGGCAGAAGAGTGAAGTTTAGCAGGCTGGCAGGTGAGGCTAGAAAATACCACTGTTGTTGGGAGGAAATAACTGGAAGTCTTCAGTTCATGCAGTAGTGACGCCATGGTAAGAAAGTACTTCTAGCTTATCACCCCAAAACCATGCAGGGGGATGCTGGAGCTTGGGAAGCATGCCCTTCCCTGCTATCCTGTAGCATATCAAATGCAGCAACACCAAGTGAAGCAGCTACCAGCCAGGGCACAAAGATGGGAGAGAGGACAGCTCAGCCTTGCAGAATGCCACAGCCTCACCCCTACTAAGTAGAGCTTGGTCAGAACAGCTTCTTGCAGCAATCCTTTCATCTGAAATACTCCGCTGAGTAGTGCTCTGTCACAAGGATGAAGGGCTGAGCTGAGCCTGTTAGGATTACAGCTTGGGGGTGGGAAGGTTAGTAGGATGAAGGAGTGAGAAGGTAAACAAACAGCACATTCTGCTGGCTCCTGTTGGCAGAAGGGATTTCCCAGTGAAGGGAGAATGAGGGATTGCACTGAAAAGCCAAGAGAAAACCACACATGGTTCTCTTCCAAAAAAGCACTGAGCTCAGGCTTGTCTTAGAGCTCTGTATGCTCACAGGTACCAACTGGCTCTGTCAAAAGCAGGAAGCATCCCTGGTGTTCTTAGCAACAGGGTCTATTTTAATGTCAGTGAGAGAGAATGCAGGCCAAAATTTCCAGCAGGCAAACAGACTAAGAGTACCTGCAATCACTTTGCTAGTATTTTCATGTGTCCCTTTGCTATCCACCAGTTAAAGGTTGAAAGCCCTTTGTCTGCTGTATCCCAGAGCTGATCCTACACAAGGCAGCTCTCTCTTCCTCAAAGGACCTTCCACTAGTACGATGCACACTCTTCCTAGCTCTCTTCACTGGAGATACCTTTAGACAGCTGGCAAAGAGACTGAGTCCTTTTTCCATGCTATTGACTCTTTACTGAGCTGGACTATCACTCTCCTTGGTGCCCAGGATAGGAAGTCCCTTCTTGAAGCCATAACAATATTCAGTTTTGCCTAGATTCTCAAGCAAGGTGAAACTTGCAAAGACAAAGACTTGTTGTCTTTGTCCCCTCCTCATGATTCAAGCTAAAGATTACCATGTCCCAGGGCAAACAAGAACCTGTCACCCCACAGTCCTTCTACCAGCTCCCTGTTTCAGAACCACATCCTGCTTTTCCTCAACCAGTTGCTCCTGTTCTCCACTGCCTGACTCATCTCTTTCCCCAGCCAGACTGGCATCCTGTGCTCCTCAAAACTACTCTCGTGCTCCTGCTCAAGTCATCTGACTTGGCAGCTACTTGTGTTTACCAGATGGCTCCCTTCATTGCACCACTACTGCCTCCTCTCGCTCCTCCGTGGCTCCTGGGAGCCACCTGAACTTGCTTCAGACCCCTCAGACACTTTCACAGCTCTCGCAGTCAGCAGCTCCCTCTAATCTCCAAGTGCTGCCAGAGCCTCTCCCCTGCCCATTCCTGCAGGCAGAGGAGTGGCCTGGGGAGGTTCCCTGTGCACCTCATTAGCAAGCAACACCAGTGCTTTTCCACATGCTTATCACTGGGCTGGCATCCTGTTTGCAGCCTGCCCTTCTGTCACCTTCCCTCTCCAGACCATTCAAAACCAGCAGGTCCTACTGGCATGTGTTTGTGGGGAGGATTTTCACATTCCAGTGTGAGGAGAGCTGCACACCTTTCCCAGCCAGAAACAAAGGGTAATTAGGACCAGTCAAAGATGAGTAGCACGGCACAAGTCTGTACAGTTCTGCAAAGAGTCAGTCACAGTTTAGAATAAACCCATCTGAGGAGCCAGCAACAGCTGTTCCTTGACATTCTACAAGCTAGTTCAGCAATTAAGAGGCCAAGAGGTGTTCCTGCACCATAGCTTTTATACATCTGTATGCCAACACTAAGTCTGTACCCTTCTCAAGAATGTCTTAATTCCTTAACAGTCCATTTACCCTGACAAGGGAGAATAATCAGTTGGCTTTCACTAAGCACTTACAAGGTAAGCTCGTTCAGACCTTACTAAGGCAGCTATTAAGGCAGTACTGTCCACAAGGAACCTCCCCAGAAGATGCCACAGAAATAGCCACTGAGGCTGGCAGCTGAAACTGCAATAAAAGACCAAGTTAGCTTTTACTGGGGAGTGGCAGTGCCAGTCTCCCCCTGCCCCAGAAGCTGAAGTTTCTGCTTAAGAATAAAAAGCCATGCTGTCTAGACAAAAAACCCACAGTGCACATAAACTTAAGAGTAAGCCTCAGGGACTTGCTCTGAGTTTCTTACTGATCAGGCTCACCTGATCATCTGTAGTACAGCTGCTTAAAACTTGAAATCAAAACTCCTGTCACAGCCATGTAAGTGGAACTGATGTGTGTGAGCAGTGCTCCATGCTGCCAGCCTGTGTTCAAGACCAACTCTCAAATACCATGTAGCTCCCAAAACAGCTGCTAAAAATTATACAATATTGCCAGCACTGGGGCAAAAAAAGAGGCAAAAGAGCTATTAAGTGATGAGCTTGAGGAGTTCTGCTAAGAAAAGCAACAGCAGACCAACTTGCTGTATGCCAACCTTCTCTCAAACCCAAAAAGCCTAACTGTTCAAGCTTTAAGACCTATTTGCAGTATCAGGGATTTAACTTCTTCAGGGTTTTTTTTGGCCTTGCTGCTATTTTTCCTAAAGCTTTATCTGTCACTATGACTCAGCTGGAAAAAGCAAGTCTTCACTTTTTGGCAAAGGCCTGACCCCAGTCTTTGATAAGTTCATGCCTGAATACTTCATGTAGTCTCAGAAATGGTGCAATATAATTGCAAATGGTTTCAAAAAAAGAGCAGCAAATCCTTGACTAACCAAGCCTCAGGGTTACACAGTGTTTTGATTTCTCAAGCTAGAGGTAAGCCACAGCAACTAATTTCATGAAAAGCAGAGGCTCTCTCCTGAGCCACTCTTTCCATCACTGCTATAGCTGCTCTCTGAACATCAGTACTTCCTGGGACTTCCTGGGGGACTGATTAGCCTGTGTCCAGAGGTGGAGCATTTGGACGGAAGTGCACTTGCAGCATCAAAGTGAATAAACCTTCACCTGTCAGCAGAAAGCAGCAGTGCAATCCATGTCTCTCTGCACAGTAAACCACAGAGGGGCAGAACCTTAAGTCAGCCAGCTCTGGGGTGAGAATAGATGTACTGCTACTTTCATTTGCACTCATTTACTAATTATTGGTGGTCCTCATTCCTGTGCTCTGCCTTTAACTGCCAAAGATCATGAATTCCAGCCCCATTCCAAGTTCCCTGACAAACATAATTAATGTTATGTTTAATTTGCATCTTTTGTCTACCTTTTTTGCCTTTGACTGATGTCAAAAATCTGAATATAGCCTGATAAAAGACCAGTATTCTGTCTTGGGTAAAGAGAAGTGAAAATGCAGTATTGGCCAGGGGTTATGGGGAATTATGTTATACAGGTTGGCAAGGCAAAGGTTACTCCACTGTGACCGTAACTGCAAGATCAGCTCTAATGTTTCAGTAGAGGGGTAATGAAGTACAGGACAGTTCAGTGTGTTGTGGACTGCATTTAAGAGCTTTGGTTTTTATCTTCTCTCACACTTGCATGTTTGGGATGTAATGAATGAGGTCTGTACAACATAATGGCTTGTCGGAATGGCTCAGAGCATCGGCAGGGTCGCGGGGACTGTGCCTGGCTGGGTACAGCGGCAATGCAGAGCGTTGTAGTCGTTGCTGGACAAAAGGCTGTCAGCGAGTTCTCTTCTCTGGGGAGAAGTGGGCCTGGCTTTGGTTTTGGAAGGTGCTAGAGCAAGCTGTGAGATGCTCCTGACTTAGAGCAGAGGTATAGAGAGGAGGAATGAGTCCTAGTTGGAGGGAGAAGCAGGCAGTGCTGTTGTTTTCACGCCAGTCTGGCGATAATCTAAACCATAATCCAGGCTAGAACCGGCTCTTGTATAACCCTGGCATGCTCGGCTACGGGAGCGAGGTTCTCCCGCTGTCCCCGCTCTGGGAACCCTCCGAGAGCTTCCCCAAAGTTAGGAGCCCCGGCTGAGCCCCGCTGACAGCGCGCCGGGGCCGGGCAGAACGCGAATCGCTTCAACGCGGCCCCACTCCCCGCCGCCGGCCCGGAGCCAGGCTGGGCCCCGGCGATCCCTGTGCCCGCCCCCCTCCACCCCTAGTACTCACGGCGCGGTGCCGCCGCCTCACGCCGCCATCCCGCGACCACCTCCGCCTCGGCCCGTCCGTGCCACTCCGTAACGACCAAAGAGAGAGGCCTGCCGGGGGACACCCCCCGCCCGCCGCCTGCGCGCCCCAACCGGGCGCCGCCGTCACACCAGGACCCCGCTGAGGCTGTCCGCCGGCCGCCTGTCCCCGGGACCTGGCGAAGCCTAGCCTGGCCCTGCCATGCAGCAGCTCCGCAGCAGTTCTGGCGGCGGCGGCCAGATGTTTGCGGGGTGTCAGTTGTTCAGGCATCGCCACGGACAGCCCTGCGGGGAGGGGGGCGGGGGGGGGCAGAGCGCATGCGCCTGGGGTCAGGCGGAGAGAGGCCTCGTGTGGTGGTTTTGGAAGGCCTCGGTTGGTCGTGTTGTGGTGTTTTCTGGCTTTTTATGAAGTTTTATGCATTTATGTATTTTAAAATGTAAAGTGCCGTTTGTATGCTTCTTTGCACCGAGTACTGAGTCCAGTCCTGTTCGCTGTGTCTAGGATGAAGGGATGGAGTTTCCATCTGCCAGTTTGTTGATGGTGCTGGGAAGAGTGGGTGACACCCTGTCAGGCTGTGTGAGACCTGCACAGGCTCGGAATGGGGCAGAGGAACCTCGTGGAGTTCAGTAAGGGCAAGTGTAGGGTCCTCCACCAGGGGAGGAATAACCCCATAGACCACAACAGGTTAGGGGTTGACCTGCTGGAAAGCAGCTCCCTGGAGGAGGACCTGGGAGTGCTGGTGGACAAGAAATTCACCATGAGCCAGTAATATGCCCTCAAGGCCAAGAAGGCTAGTGGGATTCTGGGGTACATTAAGAAATGTGACCAGCAGGTTGAAGGAGAAGGGAAAGTAGTAGTCCAGGGAATAAAACCCAAACACTAAGATTTGGAGTTTTCCCAGCCATTTAAACCCCACCCAACCATAGTTGCAGGGCTGCCCACATTTCCCACAGGGTTTTCCACTTGGCTGGCTTCGTGTTTGATGGATGTGATAAGACCAACTACCTTGATGGCCCAGGGCTGTTCACCTCCTGCTCTGGTCTGACATCTTTACAGGCTGTTTAAATTCCCGGTGTATGGCACTGCATGGGAAAGGCCCCAAAGCCTTTGGCTGATGGCAGCTCCCAGCAGGCCCCAGCACAGGCTGCCCTCATCATCCTCAGCACAGGGATCTTTTTTTTCCTGCAGCAGTGACAGCCAGGTTTGCAGCAATGCAGTGTTTCTTGCAGTATTTTTGGCTGGTTTGGCTTGCAGTGCCAGCTGCACCCATGGCTGCTGGCTTCAGTGCTTGGGGGGCTCTGCCAGTTCCCACCTAATGCCTGTAACACACAGGCTTTGCCCATGGAGTCAGGCTGGGAGATCTTGGCCATTCTGACCTGCTCCAGCATGTGCTGATAGTTGCAGTCTCCAGGATTTGTCCTGGACCCAACCTGGAAGAACCTGAGGTCACCAAATCCTTTTGCAAACTGCATCATGAACCCTCATGCCCAAACCCCTGGCCACATCCTCCTGCCCCTGCACTGCTGCAGGAGCTGCACGCTCACTTGGGTTTGGTTTGGTTGCAGTTCAGTATTCTATAAAGAAGTTCTGTTCTGCACTTGAAGCCTGGCTGGCAGAGCTGTAGCAGCAGGCCTGTGGCTGGAAGCAGTGTGAGCTCCCAGCCCTGAGGTGTCCTTCTCAGCAAGCAGGGACAGAGAGGGATAGTCCCAAACTCACGTATTCATGGAGCCATCCAGTGGAGTGGATCCATAAAAAGCTGCAGAGAAAAGGGTATCTCCAGCAGAGAAAGGAAAGGTAATCCCAGCCCAATGGGAGCAGACTGTTTTGTGCAGAACAGGAGGCAGCAGGGGTTTTACTGGTCTTTCTGTTCTAGCAGAAGCTGTTACAGGACCTTTGACTGTGCTGTGCTTTGCTTTGATTCTGGGGAATATTTCTTCTAATGATTGCCTTGTTTAGCTGCTTGTAGGCAGTTGTCTGTTCCTATCATGAAAGCCACATCTGAGATGCAAAGGCCATACCCCTGAAATCAGCATCGTTGGAGGTTGAGCAGCCCCACCAGCATCCTCCCACTGCTCTGTGAACCACAGCATGGGAGTACTTTGTATTTCATAACAACAGCTGAAGAGTGCAGTGGTACCAGTGTTCATATGTTCCCAGCTCAGGGAGGGCTGGGGCTGCCACCCACCAGCAGAGCCTGGCTGGCCACAGCACAGCACTTGAGATCTGCTGGGCCCTGAGGCTCCCCAAAGCTTGGGTGATGCTGTGGGTGCAGGGGAACTGTTGGGTAGACAAGCAAAAACAGTATAGAGGGGGCAGAGGAGGATCTCATTCTGCAGCAGAGGGGTAAGCAGGTGAAGTGGTTTCAAAATGCTGCTTTCAAAAAGACAAGCTTTTTCCTGGGAAATAAAATAAACCCTTGCTATGGCTGAGGGCACAGATATACACCATGGTGAAAAATTAATTTGCAAACTGGCAAATTTGCAAATGTGGTCAAGTGTGGTAGCAGGGAACTGTGAAACACAGCAGTTGTGGAAGGTGAGATGGCAGAGGAGGTAAACCCATCTCTTCACTGCAGATTATAACCTTTCCCTTCTCCATGTCTGCATCTCCTCCCATCTGGTTCAGGTAGCATGCAGGAGACTTAGCAGCTCACAGTCTGACATGGTCAACTCTGCCTGTGGGGTTGAGAAAGGGAAACCAACTAGGAGCAACAGAAATGTACAAAACATCTCAAGTTTACTTCCAGGGTTGTTCCTACCATGTTACCCCTCTCCCAAACTGAAGCCTGGCACCTTTCCCAATCCCGTAGCAGTGGATTCAGTAGTCAATGGGCTTAGAGCCGTTCCCCATTTCAGTGATGGAAGCGATGTCTCAGCTTGTCAGATCCCAAAGGGTGATCCAGGCAGCAAAGTGGGGTAGGCTGCTTCCAACAAAGAGAAGATGCAGCAGGACTCCTCACGGAGCCCTGGTTTCTCTCAGAGCGGGGGCACCCCCCTGAATTTGCGGATGATGTTGGCCAGTCTCTTGGCCAGCCTGCCCCGGCTTGGCTCTTCCACATGAAACGTTCTGGTCAGAAGGTTGTAGAAGGAGCCGTAGCACACTGCCACCACGGTGCAGGTCAGGCAGATGACATTATAGGGCATGCTGAAGTCTGGCGTCGGCAAGTTCACCAGCAGTGGCTCTGTGTAGAGGCGCACAAAGTAGCTGGAGCCATCAGAGGAAGGAAACCTGGAGAGCAGAAGGAGGAGAGGGAGTGTCAGCCTGCCCAAGAGCTCACCAGACAGGATGACAGTGGCCAGCAGCCTGCTGGCAACGTGGGACATCCCTGCTCCCCAGCACAGGCACACTCACAGTGAGGTGAAGAGAGGGCTCTGCTCCATATCCACATGCTTCATCGCAGTGATGCTAGGCACCAGGGCGCTAAGCACAGAGGAACTAGGAGATGAAGGACATGCTAGCATCAGTCCTGCCAGCCAAGAGACACCAAGAGTTCTTTCCATCCCCAGAGACCTGGGCAGCAAGCCCTACACAAGGCCTGGAAGGGGATAAGGAGCTGAGGTATGTCGTTACCTGACATAAAAGCCATGATTGGGGTCAGGTGGGTACTCTGTCCACTTCAGTAAGGCTCTCTCAAACTGGATTGTGATCTTGGTGACAGAGTTGGCTGGCAGCTGGATCAGCATTTCCAAGAGATGAGGCCGTTTCCGGTCCTGGGCTGGCTGATAGTGGATATAACCTAACCCCAAAAAGATGAGTCAGTGGCATTGGGAGACCTTGTCCAATCTCAGGCTGCCTGGACATTTCCCATGGGGTGGCTGCTCCTGCTCCCACTATCCTGGGAGAGGTTTTCTGGGTGAGTGAAGATGCACAAGTAGCAGAAGTCATGTCTAAAGCTAAGTCTGTCTGGTATTTAGAGCAAATGACCCATGAAAGTCAGGTGTTCATAAGAGAAGGTATAAATGCAAAGTAAGACAGTTATCAGTTTTAATCTGAGCCTCCTTTACTACAAAAATCAATTCACTTTGGTTTAGACCCTTGCTGGATTGTGAAACACCATCCACGTGCCTCTTACACAACAGACTTAAATTAAGACTCATCTGCTGCATGCACCAAACTGGAGGCTAGGAAAACATGCCAAGATTTTTTTTTTTCCCAGTGATCACTGGGGCCTGAGGAAGGGACAAAACCATTTCTGGAATGAGCTGCTTATGCCAAGGAAATCGGGTAGCATGTGCTCCAGGGAGGGTTTACTTACTTGGCTTGTTTTCTTTGCCCTTGGTGATGATAGTGAGAGTGTGCACATAGAGTCGCAGATACCACGGCACAGTCTCCAGCAGGATCACAGGGAAGGCTCGGTATGGGTGAGTGTTGTAGATCAGAGTGCTGATCTCTCCAGTCTGCAGCCCATAGCCACTCACATAGCGCTGAGCATGGAGTATGGGTGTCGGCAGTTCCGCTGTGAAAAAGGACACGGGAATGGGGGGGACCATGCCAGGGGATTTTTAGACTTGGAGCCCTGACCAGCAGTGCAGGTGGAGTGAAGTTCTGGTCACTCACAGCTGTCCTGGGGTCGCTTCCACTTCAGCTGCACATTCAGGCTGCGAGAGGTGTTGAAGAGTGAGGGGCTCAGCAGGTCATAGACAGCATAGGTTCTCTTGTCCCCCTGGACAATAGCTTCATGTACAGATGCTGGAGTGGGGGTCACTTCCAGTAACTCCTCTTCCTGTGGAAGCAAACAGACCATGCAAGGAAAAGTATCACTTGAAGTAACTGGGCAAAGCCCTCTGTCTGGCCCTGAGTTTTCCCACCCAATAGCCTTAGTAGCACCAATATGCTCATCCCCACAGCCCTGCTTAGAGGAAAGAAACCATCTCTCTTGGTTAGCCCCAGAGGGCTCCAGGGGGACCTGGCCATGTAGGATGGGGGAAGGCTAGGATGTTTCAAAGCCACACAGAGTGGCTGAACTGAGGGAGCAGGGAGTGTTCTCTGGTCCATGAGCATTACCTTGCTCTTAGGGGAGATGTCTACGTAGACTTTGCTCTGTGATGCCAGAGGACATGCATCAGTAAGTGTGCGAGAGAACATCCTGAAGAGGGACCAGTCTGTGGGAAGCAAAGTCAGTGGCAGGCAGAATGAAGTGCTGCAGGGCAGGGGCACTGAGGGACCACAGCACACTGCTGCTGAGCTTACCTTTCTTTCCTTGGCCACTGGAAAAGCTGTCAAAGACCACAGTGAGGGTCTGTCTGAGCTCCCAGGACACAGCTAGGCAGGAGGCATCCTGGACAAGAGAGAGACAGGTCAGATCATACCTTCTGAAGGGGCAGGACACCAGCATGGAGCTGGAGCTCCACCAGGATACAGGTGAGACCAGAGAAAGCAGAGAAACAGGACAACAGCTGTGTTAGACACAGTGGATCCACCACAGGGGAGCTGGACAAAGCAGTGTATCACTTTGCAGTGTCACAGGGCAGCTTTGGATTTTCTCTTGGTGTTGAAGGAAGGAGCCCTGAGCCTCACACTTACCCTGCAGATGGGGCGGATGTGCACTGCCTGTGAGTGGTAGCTGCTGTGGAACAAGCGCTCAGCCTTCAGCAGCACAGCAAGACCAGCCTGCAGGGAGGAAAGGAGAAACTCAGCCTAAGGTCTGCTCCCACTGAGACAAAAGTCCTGCTGGGACTTCCCACTGCACATTCCCAGATTGCTCCAGGGAACCCAGCTCCATAGGAAGTACCCAATGCAGCAGCAGGACTTTCTGTTACCTTTGAGCCACATGGGAGCAGCTTCTTCCATGGGGTGAGGTTCTCTGTGCAGACAACCTCCCGGGGCAGGACAGCATATCGCAGGAGACTGTGATCTGTCCCTGAGCAGGGGGGTGGAAAGGTCAGCAGGCTGGTACAGCTACAGGCACAAGAGCAGAAGCACACCGTTTCCACCCTCAGTGTATCCCACAGCTCAGCATGCTCAACATGCCACAGGATCAATCAGGAACAGATTCCCCCTCTGTTCAGAGTGATTTGTAAAGAATAGGTAAGGCTATATTCAAGAAGGTTTGTTCTTTTTTCCGAGTGGCATAAACCCTTCAGTCCTCACTGTTTTGTAAAAGACTTTTCAGAGAGACAGATGAGGACCTGGGAGCATCTGCCATGTACTGCTTGTGTATTTCTTTTGTTCAAATCCAAGCCTTATGTGTAGCCAGAGGAAATGCTTCCAGGAGAAAGTTAACAGACCCAGAGCCAGAGTCATTGCAGAACCTGCCCCCTGGATTCTCTGCAATGTCACAGGGCAGAACTAAAGCAAGAGGCAAGACAGTGCAGAGCTGGGCAGCTAACTGCAGGCTAGGCTCACCATTGGCTATGCCCAGGGGTTTGAAGGATGCTGTTGGAGTGACTGTGTTGGTTGAGTCAATGAAGTTCAGGGAAGCACAGAATATTCCTGAGAGGATATTACTCAGTTCTTTCCAGGCTTTGTCAACACTGTGTGAGAACAGATACCAGATATTAGTCAGCAGCTCGAATCCTCAGGACAATGATTACTAAGTCAGTAATGTTCAATAAATACACCAAACCTCACACAGCCAAGGACCTGGCAGTGGGTGCAGCTGGAATGTCAAGAGAGGGGCTGGGGGAGCAGGGAGCATGCAGGAGGTGATGGTGTATGGGGAGGGGCTGTGAGACCTCAAGCAAAACCTTGGTGCACTTCTGAAGGCTAATCAGACAGACAGGCCCAGAACAGGCCACTTGTAGGGAGGAGAGAGCTCTGTGAGTTCACACAGAGCTGCTGCAGCTCGAATATGGGCTGTGTGCTATAGGAGATTGTGACAGGTATTGGACAAAAGTCAGAGGAAGTGAGTCACAAATGAGAGGTCAAGATATAGCCCCTGTAGTGAGGGGTTAGTCATCACAAGAGCCCATAAGGGAATTACTTGTTCCTTTAGTGAAAAAGGTTTTGCCCTCAGCACCACATCCTGCCCAGCACACTGAGCAGGGCTACATTCTGCTTTTCCTCAGAGCTGCTCCTGGGATTGCAGGCTCTATATTCCAGGGGACATTTCCCAGCCCAGGAGGCCCCTGCACACACTGTGGCTGCATCATGTGAGAAGGGCAACTGCTCCCGGGAGCGGTGGCCACAGAGGGGACCCAGAGGGACAGACGCACGGCTGAGGTACCTACTCGGTGACAGTGGGCTGGAACCAGACCCAGAGCTCAGCGCCAGCAGGTGCCTGGAGGGGTGGCTGGCCCCAGACCCGGGTGCGCCAGAAGCCCTGGGTGAGGGCAAGGTGGAGCTCCCGCACACCCAGTGCTGCCACCAGCCGCCCCAGTGCCTTCGGGAAGAGCCTGTAGTGAGAGACTGTGGCAGTGTTAGCCCCTACCCTTGTCCTGCTCGTCCCCCTGGCCCCTTCACAGAACCACAGAACAGTCTGCATTGGAAGGGACCTTAAAGATTATCTTGTTCCAACCCCCCTACCTTGGGCAAGGACATCTTTCAGTGTATCAGGTTGTTCAAACCCCATCAACCTGGTCTTGAACACTTCCAGGGATGGGATATCCACAACCTCTCTGGGCAACCTATTCCAGTGCCTCATCACCCTCACAGTGTGGGATTTCTCCCTGATCTCTAATCTAAATCTACCCTCATGCTCCCTGATTAACACTCTCTTCCCAGCTTTCCTGCAGGCCCTCAGTAGGCTGTTATAAGGTCCTGACGTCACACCAGCACCTGGCCAAAGAGGACACCATCCGCTGGCGCTACTCCTGCTTGTGGCATCACATGCTGCCCGCTTGTATCACCGCACCCCTCAGCCTCCCGCGGCCTCGCTCTGTCCTGTTCCTGCTCACCTCACCCGGCTAACGTCATCACCCCAATGCAATGTCACGTCGCGTCGTCACCCCGAGTAGCCTCGCCCCTAGCCCCGCCCCCTGCGCCGTGCCCCAGGCAATAGAGGCCCCTCTTCCCTCCAGACCCACCTCGCCCTGCCTGCGCGTCAGCCAATAGTGATCTATCCTTTCCCTGGCCCCGCCCCATCCCACCAGCGCCTAGCCAATAGCGCCCCGCCTTACCTTCGCCCTGCTGCAGGTCCGCGTCCCACCGCGTACGGAACTGGAAGGTGGCAGCCAGGTCGCCAGCGGGCAGCGGGCTCAATAGCAGCTCCTCCCGCAGCACGTCCCGCCGCGCCTGCTCCGCGCCTGCCCACCCCGGCCCCGCTGCCAGAAGCAGCAGCAACAGCCCCGCCGCCAGCATCCCGCCTGCTCCGCCCCGCCACCCACTTCCGCTTCCGGCCTCTCTACCAATGGCCACCGCTTCCGGGGTTGCCATGGAGACACGAGACGCGGCGCAGGAACCGAGGCCTGGCCTCGCCTTCTCCGTCAGGGTGAGGACCCGACTCGAGGCCGTGGGGGGTCTGTCCCCCGGCATCGGAGGGCCGAGGAGCCACTGCAGGTAACAGGCCTGGAGTCTGGAGCCTGCTTCGGCCCGGGGACGGAAGCGCCTGTCTGACTGTGACTGCGCCGGGCTGAGGGAGAGCATTCGGCAGCGGCTGCCCCAGGCCTGGGAACGAGGACATCCATCTGGTGCGATGCTTCCCAGGGCTCCCTGCTCTCGCTTTTAAAACTGGAGAAGGTCTTGTGCAGTTTGAGCTTGAGTGGTTTGCTGCAGGGCTTTGCCGTGCAGAGGGACTCTTCTATGAGTACAGGCTGAGAGAGTTGGAGTTGCTCAGCCTGGAAAGGGCTCCATGGAGACCTTGTTGCAGCCTTTCAGTACTTAGAGGGGCCTGTAAGAAATGCAGACTTCTAGCAGGGCCTGTTGTGATAGGACAAGGTGTAACTGGTTTCAAACTAAAAGAGGGAGGTTTAGACAAGATATAAGAAAGAAATTTTTTTACACTGAGGGTGGTGAAAAACTGACACAGGTCGCCCAGAGAGTGGTAGATGTTCCATCCCTGGAAACATTTAAGGTCAGGTTGTCTGGGGCTCTGTGCAACCTGATCTCATTGACGATGTCCCTGCTGACTGCTGGGAGTTTGGACTAGATGACCTTGAAAAAGTCCATTCCAATGCAAACCATTGTATGACTCTGCATGTCTTCCTCTTCTCAGCTTTTCCCACTGTTGTCTGCTCTCCCTCTCTCTTTTGACATCCCCTTTCTGGAGGGCAGTATTTATCTCCAGGCACAGAGCTGTCCAGAAGAATCCTGCTTCCACTGGCTGGCAGCCTGCGATCACCCCAGGAGGAAGTGAACTACAGCCACCGCAAGACCACATTGAGGGTGGCAGTCCAATGGAGCTCACAACATCCTGGATAACTGAGGCACTCGAGCTGGTCTTATGAAAGGTTGGCTGACACAGGAGGGAGTGCAGCAAGGTCTTAACACCCCCTGGGAAGCAGCTGGGAAGCAGAGTGTTCTGTGGCTCCTATCACTTGTCTGCCAGATTCCTTTCCTTGTGGGGGTGACTGTGGTTGTGCTGATGCAGCTCAAGCATGGACAGTGTTTTCCTGGCTGCAGCCACTGATAGTGGCAGTGGCTCTGGCCAACTCTGTGCCTGACCCCATTCTGCAGGGAGAAACCATAGCTGGTTGCAAAGTAGCTTCGTTTTCATGTCCCTTCCTTCATTCTAAAGCAGCCTCCAGCCAGGGCTGCTGCCATGAAGCTGTGCTGGGGCAGCAGTGGCTGCTTGTGCTGATGTTCTCCACTCGGCTGATTTGGGTGGGAAATCCCCCAGTGTACTCAGGGCAGGTAGTGACAGGTCACTAGCAGCCCAGCTTAGGTCAGCTGTGTCCATATTGTTGCCACTGGCTCTGTCCCTCCTGGAGGCAGCCCCTGATTTGCTCAGTATGGTGACCTGCTCCACAAACGGCCAGTGTTCTTTGCCGAGGTCCATGCTGCCTGATCCCACCCTGGACACAGGAACCATCCCTGTGCTGGAGCTGGGCTGTGCAATGGGAGGCTTCATCTGCTCCCTGGCAGCACCCTTAGCTTCAGACCGTTCTCCTTCCTGCAATCCCCACTTAACTCTCAGCCCCAGTGCTGTCTTCTTCCAATAACACACACACCCACTGCTTGTTTAGATCAGAGTGTTATTTATCTGTATGTAATTGTTAAATGCTTGTCTGGACAGGACCTTTGTCAGTAGGACAAAGGGAACTGGAATCCCAAGGGACGGCTTTCTGGGAATGTGCAGTGAGGGGGGACTCAGCATTTTGGGAGAGTGAAGCAGGGAATGTTAGCAGCAAAGCCTGAAGAGTTAATTTTGGGAGCCTAGAAATACCCCTTCTACTTTGGCTGCCAGGAGAACCTGTGAGGGAGAGGAGGGGGAAAACCATCTCTTCCCTCCTGCAGGGTAGCAGTCCAGGATGGGGTTTACTGGGTGCCAGCAACTTTCCTTCCTCTGGGGCTGGCAGGTCCATACAGAGGAGGCTGGGAGCAGGGCAGGCAGAGCTGGCTGCTAGCTTCTTGCCACCTGCTCTTTGGGACTGTCCTCCTGTAGGTCCTCCTCATCGGACTGCACCACGGGGGTCTCGGCCCCCTCCTCACTGGTGTCCAGGCTATTGAGATCTGTGGAGACGGAGGATGTGGAGGAAATGCGTGACTTGCTCTCAGCTGTGCTGGGCACTTGCAGGGTGATTTCCTCTGGGCACTGGCTGGCATCTGCCCCTGGAGGAGAGAACAGCAAGAGAGAGAAAAAAGCTTCTGGAGGTTTATTGCTTCATGGACAGCCCCTCCAACACACATCATTTCTCAGCAGCCTATGCTTTCCTAGCTGCTCACCATGCAGCTGCCAGGGTTGTTCCCCACCTCACTCCCCTGGCTTGGCTCTGGGCAGTGCTGCACATTCCTTCCCTCTTCCATCTTGTGTGAAACATGGCTTGGAGCCATGCTGTGTGAGGCCGTTTGCTGCAGCAGGCAAGGAGATGTTTGGCATCAGCGAATCACTGCAGCGTGTGTGTGCAGGGAGGAACATGCTGGCACCCTGGGCTTTTCCTGCAGAACCAAGTCCAGGCCCCTGGGATCTGGCTGGGAGGTGGAGGGGTGCTGCAGCCTTCCTACCCAGCACAGTTAGCTCTGCAGCACAGTGGGGACCTGGGAAATCATGACAAAGCACTGGCTGCTCCAGATGAGCTTCAGGACAAGAGGATTTGCCTCACAGGCTCTGGAAAACATCTGGGCTCTCCTGTCCTCTGCAGCATAAGGTATTTACAGGGATCTGTATCTCAGGGCTGCAGAGGTGGATATTGATGTTTTACCAGCCTAGGGTAAGGTCCCTCCAACCTCACAGACTCTAGCACTAGGTATGAATGTGTGTGGATCTGCACAGAAGGTGGCCAGAGCTGAGGAACAAGCCAGTGTGGGCACTGGGGGCAGGAAGGGCTCCCAGCCTGGCCCACAACAGACTCAGGACTTCACGTACCTGGCAGGGGCCCAGCAATGCTGCTCTCCTCTGTCCCACAGCCCAGAAACACGTCCACAGTGTCCTGGTCTGACAGGTCCATCATGTCCATCTGCTCTAGCATGTCCACGTTCACCTCCATGGAGGAAATGCTGCCTAAGGGGGCTGCAGAGACAGAGGCCAGTGAAAAGATGAGTGATAGTGCCAGGCAAAGAGCACAATGTAAATCCAAGGAGGCCTTGGCTGGGGGGAACTGAACTCTACTTGCTGGTAAGAGATGTTTCCTTAAAACACCCCTCTGGAAGACCCTGCTGTCTCACTACAGCCCTTGTCCCTGCCCCAGACTGCTGTCTGGAGGAGCCTGTGACTCTGCAGGGCACCAGCCTGGGTACCCGTGTGCAGTGACTTAAGTGGTGTGAGTAATGCACTGCACACCCACACACAGCCTGTGTGGTCCTGTCTCAGTGCAGGGTATGAGCATCCTCAGCTGCCTTTAGCCTGAATATGTCCCACTGATCTCTAACACCAGGGTCATTGCTCCCTGAAACACCCCCAGCCCTGTGCTGGTGCCTGCAGCACTTACGTCTCCGATGCTCTATCTGCAAGTGAGACATAGGAAAGAAGAAATCCACATCATGCTGGAAAACCTCCTCAAAGAACTTCTGCCGGTCTCGTAATTTCAGCTGTTGCTGCTGCTGCATCTGCTCCGCATCCAGGTTCCGCTGCGTCTGCTCCATGTCAGCTGGGGAGAAAGGTGAGTAGGGTCAGACCAGGCAGTGCTGTCCAAGCCTTTCTGCCTGTCCCAGCTCATGCAGTAAAGGCTGTGCTGGAGGGTAGGTGATTCCCTTCTCCTCTGCTTTAGCAGCACACATTGATTTAGCCACCGTGAATAGGTGTTACACGCCAGAACAGCAGAGCCACCAGCACTTGCTATGCTGGAGCCTCAGATCTTGCTTCCAAGATGCAGGGCAGCCAGGAGTGGGGAGCTCACATGCTGCATTCACAACTGCTGAAGTGAATTATCTAAGGGGGAAAGGGTGTTGTTATGAGATCAGCCACGGTTTGCACATGTTCAAGTTTTGGTTTCCTTGCTACAAAACAGCGGGTTGTCTGTGAATGCTAACAAGCAAGGAAAACTCCCAAGGATAAGAACTGGCATTAGTGCTCCAGGCTTTGTGGGATAGGGATGAATAAGGAATAAAAGGCATCAGCAACCCTGTCACCCTGCACACGCGCACCCCTGCCATCACCAGCGCTATAAATACAGCCGCACCCACGCTCGCAGGCTCCATTCACATCCCCCACCTCACAGCCAGCTTGGCTTCTGCCTGCACAAACATTTTCATTCCTGTAATTCCTCCTGCAGTTCAACACTGGTGCCTGTGTCCCTGGATCACACAGGAGGGCGTGATGGCAAGCCCTCAGGGTGTTGCTGAAGGAGCTTGTTGCTGCATCCGTGGGCCTGGTACCTCCTTTTTGGATTGGCTACTCACAATAGCAAGGATCCAAATGGCACAGAGAGGTTGTGGCTGGTGGCCCTGGCTGTTCCCAGGCTGGTGTTTGACCTCAGCCATTCCATATTTCCTTTACACTTCTCTTGGCCCAGCCAGCACAAGGAAAATGTTATTACCGGAGCAAGCAGCGCAGTAACTAAGGAAACCAAACAAACACCCTCTGCTCTGCCTAAGCATGGCCCAAACCCTCTACTCCTCCAGGCTGGGGAGGAGGGAACAGAGCAAGTAGCATCCCCACCCTGTCTGGCAGGAGCAGGGGCGAGCAGCAGTAGGACTAGCTGTCAGCAATATATATAATATAATATATAGCTGTCAGCTAGCAGCATAGACCCCAAACAGGAGAGATGTGGTGGGCCTGGTGAGATGCCCTGGAGGTCAATGTCACATCTTCCAGAGTGCCCTTCTCTGCACTCCAATTCTGAGGCATCCTTCAGCTAAAGCCCATCACCTGCAGGCACCTGCCCCCTTAAGCCAGGTTGTGCTTGCAGCACAGTGCAGGGATGCACTGTGGCTCAGGGCCCATCACCACATGCTTTCTGGAAGAGGCTCTGATCATCTTCTGGCTGCTCAGCGTCTTTCTGTGATGCCCAGGGCAGTGATCCTGGCTGCCCAAAGAGGCTTTTCCCTTGGTATGTCTGACCTGAGCACTGGGTGCCTGCTCTGTACAAAGGCTCGGTGTGCCGTGCCCAGGCTACCAGCTACAGCAGTGGATGCACTGTGCCATTGAAGCTTTCCTCGCAAGGCTGACTGGCAGGTTAAGTGCCTCTGGGTTAAGGCAAAAACTTCCTGCCTCCTTTGTGAGATCTACAGAAGAGAATGGAGCCAGGGACAAGAAGGGGCTGACGGGGCACAGACCATGGAGCTGGCTGCCTTCAGCAGCTGGAGCCAGCCCCGTCCTGTTTGTCCCAGGCAGAGCTCTGATCCCAGCCCAGCTGTGCCAAATCCATGGCAAACTGCCACAGTTCACCACCCCAATTTGAGCCCAGAGGGCTCCAGCCATAGGGAGGCTGGGCTCAGGGCAGAGGCTGCATTGGCTGCCAGATTCAAGGCGACATCTTGCCAAAGGGACCCCAGTGTGGAGGTGAAAAGGAAAGTCTCTAAACCCTCCTGCAGTGCAAATACCAAATAAACCAAACCGCTATCAGTTGCTGCCCTGAGTGCCGCAAGCATGGCTGATATGTGCCATTAACTTTCTTACTGCCCATTATGCCCTAGCACACAACTGATACTGGAGGTGAGGGTATTTGGGGAGAGTCAGGAACAAGTGGTGGTGGCAGCATTCCTGTGGGCACCAGGATTTCTCTTGCGGGACAAATCGGCAGGACCTGTTTATGAACTTGTTTTCAAGCTCCCTGGAGAGTCTAGGGAGTCGGGCACAAGCACTGAGATCCCATTATGTAAGGAATGCCGGCAGCGGGAGACAGCAGCTGGACTGTGCTTGGCCCTGCCTGACCCGTGACCGCGGTGAGAGTTGGGGATGGAGCCTTCCCCCCTCCCGAGGCTCTTCCGGGCCTGGGGGAGCGAACAGCCCTGCTAGTGTAGCTGCTCCTCAGCAACCCTCGCTGGGGAAATAAAGGAGAGCGGCATTCCCTGCCGCGGCCCTCCCCATGTGATAGCTGGTCACACTGCCTGCCTGTCAGTCGCTGGGATTGTCTCACCCAGCTGGCATGTTCCCACCGCGGGACACATTCGCACACACAATGCCGCCCCTGTGCACCGTGGGGGATCTGTCGGTACCTGCTGGTGGCCTGCCTTTTATTACTATTGTCATGGTTATTACTACAGCCTGCTCAACCAAGGGGCTGGAGGCTTATCAGCATTCAGAGCCAGGCTCTTCCCCGCTGGCTGAACTGCCCAGTGCGGCTGCGATGGCACCGAGCACCCGCTGCCTTCAAATCCTTCCGGCTCTCATGGCTTATTAGCCAGCACAGCTTGGAGAGGAACTGGGGCCAAGCACTGGTGCAGAGGCTGGGCAAGCAGGACAGGGCAGAACCCTCTCCAGGAGGTGCAGGCAGGGATTTCACCTTGCCTGCTCCCAGGCAGCTGCCCACAGGGTGGGCTGTGGGTGAGGACACCGGCTCCACTGGTCCCTTGCATGGTGTGGGCTCATGGCCACCACCATGGTGGGGAAAGGTGTGGGAGGGCTGGCTGCAGAATAAACTGCTGTGTGCTCTCCCACCCACCCCCTTGCCAAAGCAGACTGTGAGAGGAGCAGATCCTGGATGCAATTAGCTGGCGTGAGGGCCAGGCAGGGCCTGAGGGTGCTGGGAGCACCATTTAGGGTGTTCTTTGACCCAGTGTTTGGGCTGGGAACAGAGCACAGGTCAACTCTCTGGCTGTGTTTCCACTAGGAGGGGATGCATTTTTCATTCCTCTCTGACCAGTGGGATCCCAGCACAACCCTTCTGTGTGCTGGTGAATAGGAGGGGTGTACCTCGGGGTGGGAGAAAGCTTGTTAGTGGAGGCACAAGGCCAAGAGAGGATGGGGATGGCCTTTTCTTGAGGCCACAGCCCTATAACACCTTGCAAAGGTTTTGAGGGATTTAAACAAGTTCCTAAAAAATAACCTGGGCTGTGGAAAGGGAGAGGAGGTGATGGGGAGGTGAGCAGAGTTTATGTGAAGGGCTGCTCCAAGCATGGGCCAGTTCCGTGGTGAATGAAACAGCTGGGTCAGGTTGGCCCAGCCAGATTTCACCCTGTGCTTTCCCAGAGCCCTATTTTCTGACCCTGCTCCTCCAAAGAGGCCCTGGGGCACCTCACCACTGCCCTACTTGCTGACCTGCACCTCATGCCCCTGGTTCCTGCATGCAGTGCTGCAAGGAGGTAGGATGGGGGGAACACACGGCTCCTTGGCTGCCACAGCATCTTTCAGGGGTCTCTGCAGAGACTGTAAACCTTTCCCTATCACCCTGGCCCAGCAAAACCAGGGTAAATCCCAAGGGCTTTGGGCTCCTTTAGCCTTGGGAAAAGCTGCTGGCAGGGAGAGCTGGGAATGCCCTTAGAGAATCATGCAGGGTCAGGCCATGTGGAGATGGGATGCCTGGGCATGCTGGCTGCCTGAGCATTAATTCCCTGCACAGCCTTTTCCCGATTGGCACATCTGACCTTGTGTTGCAGCACAGCAAAAAATAACCATAGCCCCGGTGAAAGGAAATGCACCAGGCGAGTGCAAGGGAGGCAGTGGTTTTGGCAGAGCTGCTTGCTGGGAAGAGCTGGAGCGGGAGAAGTATAAGGGGAGGACATAGCACCTCATAACCCCTGTCAGTGCTGTGGTTTCATCGCCTGCTTTCCTCCGAGCCAGCTCCAAATCCCCTGCGTCTCAGCACTAAAAATATCCTTGCCGACCAGAGCTCCTTCCCCAGCAGAGGCTGTGTCATGAGACCCTGCTATTTACGGGCCCTGCTTCCATTCGTGCAGGAAGCAGCATGAGGACAAGACAGCCAGGAGGGGAGCACAGTGCCCTGGGCACAGCTCCGTGGCAGGCTCTCCTCTGCCAGCTCGCCATCACCCTGCTGCCACTCACCCTGCTGCACTTGCTGATGTCTTGGCTCTGCTCAGCCTCCTTTTCTCCTAAACCCCACGAGTGCAGAGGGATTCACTCCTCCCAGGGGTCTCAGGGCTCCGAGGGATAGCGATGCCCCTCCACAACGAGCCTATTGGGATCCACTCCTCCCGAGGCGTCTTGTGGCTCTGAGGGGTACCGATGCCCCTCCACAATGAGCCCATTGGGATCCACTCCTCTCGGGAGATCTTGGGGCTCCGAGGGGTGTATGTGGATGCCCCTTTACAATGAGCCCATGGCCCAACAGGTCCTCGATCTGAGCCACTTCCCAGGTAGGTGACCCCCCCTCCCCTCATCCCGAGCATCCCCATCCCGAGCATCCCCATCGCAGGCACGGAGCTTACCGGGCAGCCCCGGGAGCGGTGCCGGCGCAGCAGGTTGGTGCAGAGGGGGCCCTGGGGTGGAAGGGGAGGGATGGGCATCGCTGCTTTGCAAGGGGCCTCAGGTGGGTGTTGCGGGGAGGATGTGGGCAGCCCGAGCCCTGCCCGCCCTCCCGGTGCCGTGCCCCGCTCCCCTCCTGCCAAGCGCTCCACGAACCTCGGCACTTACCGGGCAGCCGCCGGCTGCGGCTCTGCGCCCCGGGACCCGACATGCGCCTGCTGCTGGGACCGGCTCGGGATGGGGATGAGGATGGGGACGGGGCCGGGCCGGGCCAGCTGGGCTCAGCGCGGGGCTGCCGCCCCTCACCCCCCACCCCCTCCACCGCCGCTCGCCCGTGGCTTTGGGGCGGTGCTCGGCGCTGCCGGGGCGGTGCCAGCGCGCCCAGCCCCGCGGCATCGCGGCGGCACCGCCCGGCTGCTGCCCGCCAGGGTACGGGTCTGCGGTGGCTTGGGGACGGGCTACAGGAGTCCCGCGGCTCGGGGTTCGGTGGTCCCCTGTCCGCAAGGAAGGGTGCCTGGTCCCCGGGAAAGCAGGGACCCCATGCACAGTATCCGCTCCTCACAGAGGGTCTCTGCGTTCCTGGGACCCGTAGAGAGTCCCCATCTAGGGTCCCTGGTCCCCAGAAAGGGTCTCTGCAGAGGGTATTCCCGCCCCGGCAGAGCTTTGTGTCCCGCAGTGTCCAGCTCCAGGTGCTCTGCTCCAGCAGCTCTGCCCAGACCTTGGGCAGAGCAGGGGCTCTGTGCCCGCACGGGGAGCACAGTTACCAGTCATGCTTGCTTTTTGTTTGGTTTTTTTTAAGCTTTTTTTCTCTAAATGTCTATCTCATGCAATCACACAGGAGAAATGGACAGGCCATGGGCTCATTTCCCAGCTCACCCCAGCTCACCCCTGGCCTTCTGAGACCCCCCAGCAAATGCACATTAGGGGGCTTCTCCCACATTCAGCCCTGCACATCAGGGCTGCTCCTTGGCAGAGAAGTGGACTTGGCTGTCCGCCTCCTTCCTCTATCTCAGCAGGGTGAGTCAGTGCCTTGCCGTGCCCAGTGCCAGCTCTGCCTGCAGCCTGGTCACTGCCAAGCCAGGATGGGGGGGGGGTATCCACTGTGCCCTTTTCTCTGGCTGAAAAGGGAGTTTCCAGTGTCTGTGGCATGGCCCTCCTGCCCTGCTCTCAAGTGTGTTTCTCTCACTGTCTGGATGACTAAAGATAACTGGGTATTGTTCGTGTTCCAGCTCTGTTTTGACTACTGTTGCTTTGCTGTTTCCCCCATGCCTCCTGGGAGCTGCTGAAAACTGGCTTTGTGCTGGGCACCCCATCCTTGCACCCTGTGCACTTGCCTGTAGCTGCTGGATTCAGCTCACATGGTGGTTAGAAGGGATGAACTTTGTCCACATGAATGTATCTGCATCTAAAAAGCACCCTCAGTCCTGCCTGGTGGTTTCTGTTGAAGCGTGGGATGCCAGCACTGAGTCTTCACCCTGGAGGGCTGTGCGGGAGCCAGGCTAGTGTAGCAAGAGGGGGAGCTCATGGTCCTTGAGGAGCCACCGGAGCAAACCTCTGTTGGGTACCTGCTGGCTCTGGCTTGCTCACAGCTCTGTGTGATCTGGCATGGCCACCAGGCAGTATCAACCATTTGCCAGTGTCCCTGCTGACCCCTTGCCCTGCCCTGCCTGCAAAGGCAAGGAGACAGGGCCAGGGAATTAGCTCAGGTCTCTGCTGTGTGACATGTCTGTGTTGATTGAAACCAGTTACTACTGTGAGGAGTGGAGACTGTTCCTGTGTACGTTAGTTCCCTGAAGCACCCCAAGTTTCCTAGGGCTCACTGCAGCCCAAATCGCCTCTGTGGGTATGGCATGTGTGGGTGCTGTCTGTGCAGGGCAACACACACCCAGACCCCCACTGCAGCAGCCTCTCTGTCCTGCCTTGCTGGGAGGGGGTTGAAAAAGCAGTGATATCATCGGCAGGGAGCCTGACTCATCCCTGCTCTTCGGCACAAGCCGTGCCGCTCAGCAGGGCACACATTGTATTCCAATTAAACCAACGCAGGCAAACCAGCTTCACATAATGTTTTTTTGTTTGTGGTGAAGCGTGCCTGCTCCTGGCCAAAAGGTGAGAGGGGACAGAGGTGACGCTGAAGTCGGGAGAGTCTCCACTTCTGGTATGGAGCCCTAACAATAAGCCTTGTCAGATACCTGCAGGGTCTGCCTCAGCTGCCACAGCATATCTCTGCCTCCCTTGTGCCTCCAGTGCAGGCTGACAGCACTGTCCTGTGTCAACAGCCCTCACCCTAACCGCAAATGCCCAGGTCCTTGGAGATCCAGGTCATAAGCCTCTTCTCCTCTCCACAACACAGAGTTCAGCTCCTGCCAAAAGTCCCCAGGGGAACCAGCATCAAAGTGCATCCCTCAGCAGGAGAAAATGTAACGTGACTTGTTCCTCCTGCTCTTCCCACTCGGGTTTCTCTTGTCTATGAGAGATTTGGGAGGTGAGTCAGGGAGCTGCAGGGTGAAGATGGAGCTGGGGAGGAGTTGGCTGCTAAGGGAAAGGTGAATCAGTGCAGGCAGGTGCATTGCTTGCTGGTGAATACAGAACTTGTTCTCTGGGAGGTGTGCATGGACGGAGCTTGGAGTGAGCCACAGCTTGACTCCATCAGTGAATTGTGGAGTCAAGAGAATAAGGCAAGACACACTGCAAGGGAGGAGCTGGCAAGGCTCCAGCAACCCTTCATCCTTAATCTCCCTTAAAAGGGGAGATTTATCCTGGGACAGTGAGGAGACAGAAAACCTATAAACACCTTCAAAGGAATATGGTTGCTGAGAAAGGAGCAGCTCCACAGGTCCAAGGAGGCTAGGTGAGGTGGAGGGATCTGGGCTGGGGTTCATAGCACCACTTGGTGTCCAGAGCCACCCAGCTCCATGGTCATGTCACACCCCGGGGATATCATGTCACTGTGTCCTTGGGCACAACACCATGCAGATGTCCCCAGTAGCTACTGCTGGCTGGAACATCTGCATTTAACCATCCTGAGCTTTTTCAGCTCACACTTAAACCAGGCTGTCCAGGCCACATGCTGATGGCAGCACTTCTTGTCCTTCCCTCAGCAGCCATCAGTGCACGTTGGGCACAGGTCCTCACACAAGCTCACCCTGTGATGTGCCAAACTGGAGTGTGTGGCAGCAGAGCTGTGTCCTACCACCAGCTGCATCCAGAGGCCAGACAAGGATGAATTCCACCCCCATGGCCATATCCGTGTTGGAGGACATTGACAGTGCATGGGTTGGCTTGCTGGATGCTCATAGGACAACAGAAGAGTGAAGGAGGTGGTCCTGAACCCATAGGGCTAGCCCTACATCCCAACCATTCTGCAGCTTGGACCTGCTTAGTACAGTTGTGTTGTCATCAAGATGAGGCAGTGGGGAGTGAGTGGCAGGCTGGCAGGTCCTCTCTGCCCACCCTGCTGTCCTGGGCTGCCCCTGCCCCCTTTTCTGGGGCCAGCAATGTGCAGGAGGGTGTCCAAAGCTTCATTATTGAGGCTGCAGGGCTCAGTGCTGGGCTCAGAAGGTGCAACCCCACTTCCAGCTGAGCGCTGAGCTGTATCATCCTCCCAGGCTGGTTCCTAAAGGGGAAATTCAGGTGTTAACTGCTCAGCAGCGGGAATTTGTGAGTGAGGAATGAGCTGGACTGGAGGGCAAGAGGGCCCAGCTGCACATCTCCAGCCAGCCCTTCAAGGCCACAGGCTGGGAAAAGCCCTTCTGGGCTGCTCATCCCCTGCTGAAATTGAGCCCCAAACAACTCAGGCATCCTCAGGGATGCTTGCTGGAAGCTGATAGCTCCAGTCTGGAGCCTGAGCTGGTGCCTCCTCTGGGCCTTTTCAGGCTGAACTCATGGGATATCAGTCCACAGTCAGGATGGATCTCCTGCTGCCAAGCTGGGTTTGGGATGAGTGTTCCCCACTGCGGGGAAGCTGCACCCCATCCCCTTGTCCTGGCAGCACAACCACCACCACCAGACTGCTCTGAGCACCTGTCTGCTTTGCGAAGGGATAGATTTCTTAGGGCTGGACAACCCAAGTGTAACCCTAAGCCCAGGGGGTGGCTTAGTGCTGGCAGCAGAGTACCTCTCTGCCCAGCATGTCCCAGGGCTCAGTGAGGGGCTGCTCACTGGGCAATTGGCCATGGGCTTGCTTCTCTTCCAGGGCTGACAGTGATATGGAGTTGGCAGAGATGAAGGGGATGTATGAAGAAGGTTTGTTGTTTGTTTTAATGAATTGTTTTTCTGTAAATACATTATGATTTTCTTCTGTAAGTAGGTTTATTTATGTTGTTTGTGAATATGTTTGTTCATGTTTTCCTCTAAATAGGTTTATGCATTTTTTTCTATAAATGCATTTATGTTTTCCTGTAAATATGTTTATCTTTTTCTACAAATAGATTGATTTCTGGGTTTCAAAGTCAGGCTCTGTCTCAGCCTTGCATTTGCTTTGGGCACACACAGTGTTTGCTGAGTGGTGGTTTCCCCTAGCTCTGGGTTCCGAGGGCTGGAGAGAGCCTGAGGGTGCTGGCACAGCCACCCTGGGGCCAGAGGGGACCAGAGCACAGCAGCAAGGGTTCCCACTTAGGGAGGTGGCACCAGCTGGCACGTTTCAGAACTGGAGCGTTGCGGGATCCCGTGAGTGAGGTCAGTCCTGGGGGAGAGTCCCGAGAGCTAGAAACGCAGAGTGTGGGTGCCCGGGCTAAGAGTCAAGGCTCAGCAAAGCAAAGCCTGCTCTCGCGGCTCCCTGCTGCTGGCAGCAGCCCCTGGACCCTGCTCCCCATCTGTGTGGAGCTGTGGGGAGAGGGGTGGTGGGGCAGGGGCGCCTTGGGGCACCTGGTTGTGGGGAGCCTTAGGGGCTAGCAGAGCGTGCCCAGAGGTGCAGGTGCAGGGTCCCGGGATGCTCCCGAGCTCTCCTTGACCACAGCCCACCCCCTCCTTCATTAGACACGGCAGAAGGCGCTCATTAGCGGCGGCAGGGGCTAGGGCCCTCCCCACGAAGGGGGCGGGAGCGGGAGCGGGAACAGGCGGGGAGCGGGAACGGGCGGGGAGCGCTGCCGGTCCCGGGGGTGCGGGCACGGGACGGGCACCGGCAGCAGGAGCAGCAGAAGCAGAGAAGCAGCGTGGGAGGGTTTGGAGCCCGAGCCCAGGCGGAGCCGGCGGCGGGATGGGGCAGTGGCGGGGTCCGGCCGTGCTGCTCCTTGTCCTGGGTAAGTCTGCCCGGGCGGGGACCGGGGGATTTGGGGTGCCCGGGCAGAGGAGGGTCCGCTTCCCCGGGGCCATCCAAGGTGTGCAGGCGAGGGCGAGGTGAGATCCCCTCCACCCTGCCCGGTGGGTGCTGGCTGCTGGAGCAGAACTGGCCGAGCCATTACCAATCCCTGCCCTGGCCCTGGACCGGGGATGCTGGGTGTGGGTCAGCAGCTCAGGCAGGCTGGGAGCGGGGCTGCACCTGCCTCGGCTCCCTGCCCTGCAGAACAGCTCATTTGGGCTCTCCACAAACGCTGGCAGGGCTGTGCCTGGGTGAGGGTTGGGACAAGGGTTGTGTGTGTCCCACGTGGAAGGGGCAATTAACTATGCCTGGCTGACAGCAGCATTGTGGGGCTCAGGGGTGCCCAGGTCACCCCGTGAGGGAGGTAGGGAGGAAGAGATGTGGCCTCCATCCACAAAGGTGTGGGTGCTGACACCAACCCACTCGGTGGCTTAGCAGGGCACCTGGCTGGGCTGCTGGCATCGGGCACCACCTGTGCCAACATTTACCAAGGATTCTCGGACTGCGTCCTCAAGCTGGGGGAAAACATGGCCACATACGAGGAGGCAGATGGCATCGAGCTTCAGGGGCTGCACCAAGTCTGTGGGTGAGTACAGCCCCGTGCCAGGACACCTGCATGTCCCCACTGTGGGGCTGGTCCTTCCCTCCGTCCATAGAAGCATAGAATCATTTTGGTTGGAAGGGACCTTTAAGAACATTGAGTCCAAATGTTAACCCAGCATTGTCAGGTCACGACTAAACCATGTCCCTCAGCACCACATCTACATGTCTTTTAAATCCCACCACCTCTGGACAGCCTGTTCCAGGGCTTGACATCTGTCTGTCCATCTATCTGTCGCATAGCTCCAGTGGGTGATTGCATCCCCAGCCCTTGGCAGTAGCTGAAGCCCCCAGTACTCATCCCACCACCCCCTGCATGCCTGCAGCTGGCAGGAGCAGGGCTGGTGGGATGTGACCACCTCTGTCCTTCAGGAAATGCTCCCCTGGATGCACCCATTTCAGGCAGAAACTCACACATGGCTAGGCTGCCTCAGGGTCCAGTACAGCAGGAAACAGCCTGCACCTGGCCCCCAGCAAGATCCTGCTGCCCAAAGCAAATCTCCCTCCCTTCCTCCTTCCCTCCCTGCTGAGCCCCTTCATCCTTCTGGCTTGAATTGCCCCCAGCCCTGGTTATTGTGAGTTTGCAGCAAATGATGATTGTGATGATATGAGGACATTAACTTTAGCAAAACTGAAATAACAGTCCAAGAGTTGGGTCATGAGGGGTGGTGCTGGACAGGTTTGGGGAAAGGGTTCCTTGAAAAGCAAAGGAGCAGAAGGGGCAAGGTGGGGAGGGTGGGGGTGGACAGATGAGTGAGAGGTGGAAATGAAATGTTTGGGAAGATAAATGGAGGCAGCTCTGTGTACCCAGCAGTGAGTTGTGGACAGTGAAGAGGAGTGATAAGGAAATCCAACAGCAAGGAAGGGCAGACCCAGGTGCCTTGGAGTGGTGGAAACCTGTGAGGGCAAGGCAAGGGCTCAGCATCCTGCAGGTCACAATTTTGGAGCTGTTGGGAGCCACCCATGGGCTGAGAGGGGAAGACATCACCCCAAGCAGTGGGATGGGGCTCTGGTACCTGCTCTGTGATGCTAGCTTGGGCAAATTGTTGGCCAGCAGTCTGCCTGGCTGAGCAGATGGAAGCTGTGAAGGGTGAAACACTGGGAATTGCCATCCCAGCTGAAAGCAGAACCAGGAAGGAGCTGTCATCCCCCTCCACCTTTCCTCAGCCATGCTTTGCCCGAAGACACAGGGTAGCTTTAACTCTCACCTGGCAGAGCTGCCTTCTGCTGCTGCCACAGCTTGGGAGCAAGCATGGGAGGTTACCTGGGTTGGCAGTAGCTTTCCTCCTTATCTGGGGACATTTATTCCGCCACAGTGACTCAGTTTAATGAACTCCCTCACAGCTGGTGTTCTGATGTAAGCACTGTTAGGAAAACTAAGTAAGTCAGAGTGTTTGGGTCCATGTGTCTGCACAAAGTGTTGTCTCCAGCACAGGGCACTTGGACAAAACCAAGCTATCCCTTTCCTGTGCACAGGGTCCCTGCTTGGCCAGCTGGGCTGCATCTCCTTCCCGAGGGGTGATGTGTGTGCCTGGTGTCCTGACACACACAAGGAAGGTAGCAGAACAATTGCTCCTGTCCTCCAGGTAGTCCCCAGCTTGCAAGTAAATGATGGCCTGGAGGTGGTGCTCAGCCCCAGCAAATCTGGGTCGGGACACCAAAACTGAGGTGGAGGGAAGGCAGGAGGGTGCCTTGGGGTGCGTGTTGCTCAGTGCTGTGGGGTGGCAGAGGCCAGGCAGGTGGCTGGGACCTAGGGGGGTGCTGCCCACAGCTGGTCCTTGCCTTGCCTGAGTGTTGGGTGCCAGGATATGCATTACTCCAATGAAGCTGAAATAGAAAAATGCTCTTGTGAAGCTCTTTTCAGGAAAAAGAAACTCTCTTTCAAAGAAGTGATGAGGGGGAGGTTAGTGTGGCATACAATCTTATCTGTTCCTTGAGGAAATTTTTGTTTTGGAGAGGAGCCACTTCCAGAGAGGCTGTCCTGTGGCATTTGCTGAGGCTTTCAGACTCCTGCTGGTTTATTTTGTGGGTTTGCACCCACAAAACAGATTTCACCTGTGAATTCATTTGTGTTGGGAACAGTGTGCATGCAGCAGCCTGCCAGGCTGTGGGTGCCCTCCCCACCACAGCACCTACAGCAGCCTTTGGGGAGTCTTATACAGAGTCTGATGTCCCACTATCCTCAGATACTCAGCAGCCAAAAAAAAAATCAAGCAGGGATGCCTATTTCTGTTCTCCTTATGCTGGGTGGGGGGTACATGGCCCAGCTTGGTACCTTCTGTCCTGGTCCCTGGACAGCTGGAGCCCACCTCTCTGTGCTCAGCCTGACATTTGTGGGAGGGAGCTCATTGGAAATAGCTCAAACCCAGCTTCTTTGGAGCCACCACGCTCCTTCACCAGAGGTAAGGAAGGAGCTCAGGGAGGGGATGAAGCTGTAGCAGGCTGGGTAAGTGCAGCGTGAGGTCATCCTGCGTAGTGGGGGCTGCAGCATGCCAGACTGGTGGGGTGATGTCTGCCATGCCCCTCCTGGGAGGGTCTTCCCAGAGGCTGCTGCTTGCAGCCCTGTTTCTGCCAGGGTTTATCCCTGCCTGGTTCTAGCTCTGGACCTGAAAATAAAATCCAAGTTGCTGAGTGGAGGCAGCTAAGGAGGTCTTCAGCAATCATAGAATGGCTTGGGTTGGAAGGGACCTTAAAGATCATCCCCTGCCATGGGATGCCACCCACTAGACCAGCAAGCAGGTCAGAGTTTGTTCCCACAGTACTGCAGGTTATCTCTGCCTGTCTTGTTGCTTTTCCCTGGTGTACCTCAAGAGCTTCTTTCCACTGGATGGTTTCTACTCATGCAGGGTAATACCCAGCAGGTAAATGGAGATGTGTCTAATGAGAACATAGTCAATAACTTCTCCTGCCCCTGCCCATACCTTAGTTACAAAGCTGTGACAGTCTGCAGGAGCTGTTGTCCTTCTTGCTTTGTGCTCACACTTTGCCCTTGACTCAGCTTGGAGAAAGCAAAGAATGAAATGCGCTGGGCCTTTGTTTGCAGCCTGTTTTAGATACTCAGGATGCTCGGTGCTGAAGGGAAACATTTGTTGATGGAAAATAATGGATTTATTGACTTTCAGAGAAAGGGGGAGAGGAAAAAAAGAGATGAAATAATTTCAGTGTGTTCTGAGATTTGGAGTTTTAGCCAAGATGCTCTTGGAGATGATAGAGGGGATGAATAGCTTGGGCAACCTGCATGGAACACAGAGGTTGTTGCTGTTTGAAGGGTGGGTGTGGGGAAGCAAGGCTCTGCCCAGCTCCTTGGAGCTGTGCTACTGCAAAGGGACTGATGGTACAGTGTCTCCCTGGCTGCAGGTACTGGGATGAGTTTCACACGTGTGCCCTGACAGCGCTCTGGGAGTGCCCAAAGGAAGCAGCAGCTGTCTGGGAGATGCTGAGAAGGGAGTCTCGAAAAATCAAATTTCAAGGCAGCTTGTTTGACCTCTGCAGCCCCAGCATGGCCCAAAGCTCTGCCTGGAGCCACCTTCCCAACATTTCCATCCTCAGCATCCCCCTCATCGTCGCTTGGATGAACTTACAAACTGCAGCTCTGTAAGTATCATGACAAAGGTGGTGGCAGCACGTGTCATGGCATCTGATCAGTTTTCCAAACCTCTGAGGAACTCAGTGTGGTGCTCAGCAAACACTTGGCTCCATCTTGCCCCTGTGAGGTGTGGAAGAGTTCGGCAGCATTTCCTGGGTTTTGCTGTTTCTCTGTAGTTTGGGATAATGCCTATCCCCTGCTGCCTCGAGGCACAGATGCAGATCTAGGTGACCGCAGAATTTGAGAACTTGTAGATATGGGGCAGAGGATTTGGGGGAAAAGTGATAAATTAACTAGTCATGAACACTGGATTCTTTTGCACTCTTCTGTGGCTACCTGAAGGAAACCTGTTTACTTTGCTGACTCTTTCCACCAGATGAAGTCTCTGGATTTCTGCTTTGGGCATTGAAATCAAGAAGGGCATTTTTGTCACTGATTGTGAGGTGCAGGGGATGGTGTATGTACTGCCAAAGGCAGAAGGGAAATTTTCCTTCCCTGTGCTGGCTTTTTCTCTTTGAGGACACGGTGAAACCCCTGCTGAAGAATGTGCATGACCTCTTCTCTTGCACACATCTGGATTCCTGAGTAACTCCCATATTATGTGTCAACCCCTTTTCTAAGGAAATAGAGAGCAGAAATATTTGGGGGAAGAGGGAGTGTCAAGCTAGCAGAACAAAAAGGATTTACAGCACTATTCTGCTTTAAAGCTGTCTCTAAAGGTACCTGTAAGCAGCTCTCCGGGCAGCAGTGTGTAATTCCAGAGTATTAAAGTTTGTTGTAGAGCCTACAACATGGTAGAAGTTATTTGTCCTGTCTCCTGTTTGATAGCACCTCTTCTTGCCTCATTTGTGGCTCAGAGTGTTGTTAGTTTGGCAGCTTCAGTACAAGCATGAAAGTATTTGTAACAGAGAGGTTCTTGCAAGTAATTGCTGGGTGTGTTACAAAAACTCAGCACTATTTTTTGGGTAGAACAATGCAATTCTGTGTTTTAAGGATGCTAGTGAAGCTCTGTGCCCTGCCTGGCTGCACAGGGCCACAGGAACTGTAACCAGCAGGGTATTACAGCCTGACTTTCCTGGATGTGTCACGCATCACTTTGGCTGCTTCCACAGATTGTTGGCCCCTTACCAGGGCACTTGCTTTCTCTTCAGTAGGGGCAGGCAGTTGTTAACAGTTGGGGATAGCCCTGTGTGGAGCTGGGGAAGGCTCATGACTCCTCGGGGTCCTGAGAAACATTGAACAGGGACCTGCACAGATGGTTTGAGTGCTGCCTGCCAGTGGACACAGCCTTAGATACCAACAGCCATAAATGGATTGGTGTCCCCAAACCTGAAAGTGTGCTTTATAGTGTGAGCAGGGGACCTGGGGCCCTGGTAGCCTCCCAGATCCCACTGGATGCATTACAGGCCTGTGGGTATGCTTCTCCAACAGCAAAGGATCTTTTTACCAACAGTGGTGTTGGGCTTTTTAATGATTGGTGTTGCTGCTCTCCTTTGGCAGCATGTTCTTCCACTTTCCTTCCCTAGCACGTAATGCTTTGCTCCTGCAGCAGCAGCAGGAACGAATACATTGAGGCAAATTCCAAGAAATAAGTCAGTGAGGACCAGCTGCTGTTCAGACAGCACTTAACTGTGAGGCATCTAGGCTTTCTACAGACAGCAGAGTTGTTACTCATGTATGCAGCATCTCAGGCACAGAGCCTTGAGATAAGTAGTGGAGAAAGAGCACTGCAGAACCTGGCATGAATCATGCTGCTGCCCGGGTGTTTCTCGCACTCCCATAGCAGTGTACGCTGTCTGATCCTGCTCCCCCTGTTCTCTCTTCTGTCTTCAGCTGGAGAAAGCTGAAACATGTGAGTATTGTGTACAACCAAGGCTGGAGTCTTGGAGCCACATCCTGTACCCGCTTTTTGTTTACAATAGGTGTTGAATGTCTTTAGGAAACAAATAGGCACAATCCTC
This sequence comes from Bucco capensis, assembly GCA_013396975.1. Lineage (NCBI taxonomy): Eukaryota > Metazoa > Chordata > Aves > Piciformes > Bucconidae > Bucco > Bucco capensis. The sequence continues at coordinate 3,806,347 of VWZO01002743.1, read as the reverse complement.
AAAACAAAGAAGCACAATTCCCCAAAATCCCACAACCCTTAGCTTCATTTTGGATTTGGCATCTTTCTCTCTGTTAAAATTTTCTACTTTAAAACAGCTTTGGGGAAGGGCAATGTAAAAAAGTCTCAGCAGAGCTCTCCAAGAAGTCTTTTTTCTTTTTTGCAAAATCATGGATGCAAATGACCACTACCACTGGCTCTAAGAGGAGCAGGTGTTGAGGTATATCTTCCCTGGAAGCAAATCCCTCAACTCTACTGCACACAAAAAACAAAGATTCATTAACAAACAAAGACCATCTGCCACCATTCTTGTATGGAGCAGCAGATTTTTTTAAAAGCCAAAGGTGCTTCTAAATCTGACTGAAAGCATGTGAGTGAAAATTAGGTCTCACAGTATGGGAGCGATGAGTTGCAGAGGTTCCCTCCTCAAACAGTATTTCAGTTTTAGCAGAAATTCCCCTATGACTAGGACAATTACAGTAGGTTTCCTTTTAGAAAGAGTAATATACAGATTCAGTCCTCAAAGGCAAAGTCAGTAGATTTTCAGAAAGCATTTCTAATCCTACAGCAAACTTCGTGCAGATGCAGTGCAGCCTGTTGGGTGTCCCACAGTGTTAAATTCACATTTGTCAAGGATCCATCTCAGAGGGTTAAGTTTTCCTTGGTTCAGTTTTCACAGCACCTCTTTAATATTGGTCTCACAGCAACTCTGGGATGAGCTGTCCATTCTCCTTTAAGAAATGGGATGAGTGTAGCTTTTCCTCTGCTCCCTGGTATTCACAGTCAGTCTTCTAGCTCACATTTGCCTTAGGACCACCCTGAAGAACACAGGGGTTTGCACTGTGCTTTGGTGTGGTGTTAAGCCTTGAATGAAACCTGCAAACCTCTTGTGCAGGATTGGGATGTTCATCCTCTAAGAATAGCAACAAAAAGCAGATGACAAAATGACCCTGAAAGAGTCTTAAAATGTGACTGACACTACGCCTGTATCTGTCAGCCTGGGGCACAGCATGCCTCCTGCTCTGACCCTGATCCCCATCGCCCGCGGGTCACCGCTCTTTCTGAAGGAGATACTGGCACCTACTGGAAGACAAGCTTACATCGAGGCTGAAGGTGACTGGAAGAAAGGCAAGTATGCTTATATATGAGGAGCAAGCTGATTCTGAGAGGGGATGAACTGTATTGTTAGCTGCACGGCAGAGCAGCAGGGAAAGCCCTAGGAAGTGACCTCTGGGTGGCCCTCCAGCAAGCATTGGCTCTTGCCCAGAAAATCACTTGTGTAAGTTCTTCCCTTGCAAAGGCTGCTGCTGTTCTAAAGCTGTGCTGGGAGGGGGTTTGGGCAGGAAGAGCTCCTGGCGAAACCTCAGAACAGAAGAAGTTCTGGCTAAACAAATGTAACTGGAAATCCTCCTCTGCAGCATCTCTGCCAAGTATTTAAAACATCAGGATGTTATCCTGCCTCCATTTGTAGTATCAGAGTACAAGAGCAGGAATTGAAATACAGCTCCCCCAGGAACAAAAGTCAGAAGAGCAGCTTCAAAGAGTTTATCAGCTTCAGCATCTCAAATCATCCCACTGCTTTTCAACAACCTGAATTAGCAAATAACTTGTGCAAATTAACACTTACAAATATTAACATACAAAGGAAAGTTGCTGCAGCAATACGCTGCAGAGGAGAAAATCTATCATTAGAGCTGGCTTTGCCCTCAGACCAGACATCCCTCAGCAGAAACCAGGTGGGGTGCAGGTCTAGGGCTGTGGGACCTGAAGGAATCATCTGGCTCTGACCCCTTAACAGTAAGGTGCTGTCCTTGCCTGCCTGCAGGTGGTGGTTATTTGAACTGCCTCTAAATAAAAGCACATCCTGTTATTTTAAGAAACAAGCAGCAGTCTCTCACTTAACTAAGCATCACCTTGACCAGATCAGACCTGTTCCTAGACTTCTGGAGCCTGACAGGTACACCCAGACCAGAGGGAAAAGCCGCATGGCTCCAGGACACCTTTGCAGCCTTCCCCAGGATAGCTCCAGCCTTGGGTACAGCATGTGGAGACCCTGGATTGCTGATGCTCCCGATTATGCTGGCTGACTTCCCAGAGAGTACTCACTGATGCCTTCATTGCAGAACAGAGGTATGAAATATTTGTTGTAGGAAATTTTATGTGCCTTAGACAGTGGGTACCTTACAGCCACATGTTCTCTGGCTGTGTCCTTCTGTTGCCATGATACAGACACTTGTGGTATTTCTTGAAGTGCTCAGCCTCCCAGGAGAACCATAACACGCTCACAGCAACACAATATCTTTATTATTACAAAAGATTTCTTCAGCAAACAGCTGTCTGACATTTCTATGTATTAAACATGGAAACAGCAAACAAACCCATCTAACATTATAGGTTATTTAGTGTCTTAGCTGGTAACTCAGGTAAGTACAACTATTTTCTTTCTCCCTGTCCATTCACTTTATTGACTTTTTTTCTAACCAAAGCCCAAACAAGTTACAACTTGGAAGCAGCAGCTCCCAGCCCTACTGCCCACTGTGCCAGCTCCTGCAAGAAGAGCTGACCACTGCATCAGTCATACAGGGCACTCCCACATTTGTTAAATTCCAGATGCTCCTTGCACCAAGTTTTGGTACCTGGCTTTTAACAGTCTCATGAGTGAAGAACTTAAGAGCACACTCACCATACAGTCGTATTTAATGCTTTGTGTTAACAAAATAAACATCTGTGCCTCCCCCTTGGTCAGCTGAGGCCAGAGGAGATGCTCACACTCATGCAGTCACCAAGGTCCAAGAGGGAAAAAAAAGTCTTAACAGACCTGCTGTGCTTCTTCAGTGATGATTCTCGGGCATCAGATGCACTCATGCTGGAAACAAGGATGTAACGCAGCCTGTCGTTGCCAGAGTGAGTCTATACATTGGATTTGGGGGCGGAATTGAGGGGGATCTCTCTGAGTTCTATCCTCATGCAGAGGTACTCGCCGATGGCAGCCATCAGCGCGGTGCACACGATGTGCACCAGCCACCACGTCAGGGTGGAGGGAAAGCGCGAGTTGTAAATCCAGCAGCCCAGAAGGTGGAAGAAGTGAACGGTGACTGTGAAATCCAAGCACTGCTTTCCTCTGCGGATGAAGTATAGCAAGCCCAAAGCACTGCAAAGCACAGAGAGACTGTAATAAACAAACTGGGCTGTGCCTGTGGAAAAGGGGATGCAGCAAGAGCTATCAGCTGATTGTTTAGCTGTTCTAAAATTTCTTATATGTTTTAAAGATAAGTTGTTTCTGACCTCTCTCCCAGCCACTGCAGCAAGACTGACATACTTACAGCTNGTGAAATGACTTAGCCAAGATCTGGAAAGTCAGCAGTTCTGCCCTCAGCATATAATATATGCCTGGCCAAGCACAGGGCTTTTGGGAGATGTTTTGAGAGTACAGTATGCTGAATTCTCTTCAAGTTTAATGTTTCAAAAGAACAAGATATGGGTGCTCCAGCTTGCTGCTGACTTACCAGGTGAGCGCATTCAGGACGAAAGCCATCATGGAGAGCCTCCCCGGCGGGGTTGAGAAGCCTAAAATCTATATGGGACTATTAGTAGGAAACCACAGCACAAATCACAGCCACACCATGTAAACTCCNGTATGCTGAATTCTCTTCAAGTTTAATGTTTCAAAAGAACAAGATATGGGTGCTCCAGCTTGCTGCTGACTTACCAGGTGAGCGCATTCAGGACGAAAGCCATCATGGAGAGCCTCCCCGGCGGGGTTGAGAAGCCTAAAATCTATATGGGACTATTAGTAGGAAACCACAGCACAAATCACAGCCACACCATGTAAACTCCTCCTATGGCCCAGCCACATGAGCAAAGCCCTGCACTGACTGTGATCTATTAGAGGAGCCTGACCAGTTATAGCAGTCCTTCTGTGAGGTCTGTCTGGGGGTACCTGTAGAACACGTCTGTTTCTATATGGAGGGCTACCACCTAAACAGAGTGTGGAAAGTGTGTGTGTGGAGTTGTCTTTATAATGGGAGTACCTATACAGGGTGTCTGCCTCTAGGGGTACCACCTATACAGTGGAGTGCTATCTCCATAATGGGGGGTATCTATACCTGGTGTCTGTCTCTATAGCAGGAGTTACCTACACAAGGTGTCTGTCTCTGTTCCAAGGGGTACCACCTCCACAGCGAGATGCTGTCTCTTGGCTGCAGGTACCTATACGGAGTGCCTGTCTCTATATTGGAGGCACCACTTATTCAAGGAAGGGGTCTACCTCCATACTGGGGGCATGTACACAGCCAGCGGGTCTGATAGAGGGGGGCAGCTCCCTAGGGTGGGGGAAGTCTGCTCTACCGGGGAGCTGCCTGCAGTGGGAGGAAGGGAGGCTGGCTCTAGTACCGAGGAATGCCTACACTGGGAGAACGGTCTGTGTTCCCCACTGGAGCCTGGAGTGAGGCGCCCCGGCCCAGGGGCCTGTGTCCGTGGCGGCTCCCCAGGGCCCAAGCAGGCCCATGCCCTCACCTCGTCGCTGAAGACCTGGTGAAGGGAGGGCCCGGTCCTGCCCAACGTGCCGAGGAGGGCGAGCCAGAGCCCGAGCGAGCTGTAATAGCCCGCCTGCAGCAACACCATCTGCGACACGATCAGCGCCGGGTCCCACACGTAGCTGCGGAACTGTGCCGCCATGGCCCGGCCGCCACTGCGCGCCGGAAGTGGCGCTTGCCGCCGTGCGATAGCGCCCCCTAGCGCGCCGGAGGACGCGCCGCTGCCTGGCGGGGTCCCGCCCTCTGCCTCCGAGCTGGCCGCAACATGGCAGGGGCACACCGGGGCAGGGGAACTGAGACTGCTGCTTACCGGTGGCAGTGCCCGGCAGGCCTCGCCGTGAGCACTTAGCTCTTCAGCAGGGGCTGCGGTACCGCCCTTGAGCGCGGCCCGGGCGGGGAAGCGCCTGCTCGGGAGGCCTCAGCACGGATTTGGTTTGCCATCCGGTAGAATTCTGTTGGCAGAGGGTTTTGGCTGCGCGGTGTCGGCCCAGGGCTCAGCACCCTCATGCTAGTGTGCTTTGGGCTCTGCCCGTCTCCTGCTCGGTGCCAGTCTGAGTTTGTCTCAGTGGGTTCAAGAATGTGGCTGAGAAGCCCTGGCTAAGAAGACACAGATACCAAACGTACAAGAAATGATTGTTCTGGGAGATTTCCTTTCCCCTCTAGGCCAATTGCCTGAGATGCCAAGACTGTTGATAGCTGCTGACCAGCTTTACTCATTTTGGCTTTAGCCCATAGGGCACCGAGATGTTAGGAATCCTGGTATGCCTTGGCAACACTCTTCCTTACAGGGCTGGTGGTGAGTAGTTCAGCTTCTTTTTGGAGGTTTCTTCTGGTATATAATGGTTTCTTCATTTTATGCCTCATATATCCAGGTGCCAGAGTCCCTTGTGCTAGGCCATGTCCCCTCTGTGATCTCTTGGCTACTGGAGCTTATTTTAGTGGCCTTAATACACTGCCCTCCTTGCTTGGCGTCAGATGTGAGAATTGTTGCTATCGGAATACTAAAATACCCAAGACTGTGTGGGACAACAGAGCATTTCAGAGATAAGGTCTCTGCTGGGAAAAGGAGAGGAGGTACCTCGGAGCTGCTGTGGGGGATGGAGGAGTTGCCACAGAGCTATTGTCACCTGGAAAAGAAAGGAGGAGGACAAAGGAAGAACCCAGCTTTTATGAGAGGTGGTAGATTCACCTCAGTCATGAGTGTGGAATATTTCTCACTATGAGAACTCAGATGATGATCTGTGACATTCTCTAGTGACGTTTTTTCCATGTCCTCATATGGGAAGTTCCCTATGGAGCTTTGCTGTGTGTGTTCCCTTCCTCCTTCTGTGGATGTCACTGTGCTGAGGCTGGTTTGACACGTCTTCCTCCCTGTTCCCAGACCTGCTGCTCCTAGAAAGGATTGTGCAAGGGAGAGCTGGACTGTGGTGGATCTGGGTCACCACAGCTGAGTTCTGACTTGGGCCTTCGGAGAATTTCTCTTCGCAGAAGCTTACCAGCCTTAGCCAGTACAGAAATGAACAGGGGAAAACCCCAACCCTGTCAGGGCTTTCTAGTGCCAGCACATTGCTGAGCATAAATTGCAAGCTCAACACTTCCTCTGATAACTCTTGGTAGAAATTGGTTTCCTTTCTTGAAATCTGCTGTGCTTGGCTCCCTGAGACGTGCAAGACACCACTTAGATATTACTTTTTACTTTCCCTTTAGCTTTTCAAGCTTTATAGGAATGAATTTCATTTGCCAGCAAAAATATTGGTTGTTTAGTCATAGCCGACTAAAACTCCCAAGTTAGAGGTAGTAGTAAGACTGGTAGAGTAGCTGCTGGATGTCTTTCTACAGCCAAAGTCATCAGCCACTATATTTCTGATTTATCCAATAGTCCCTGGTGTTTTGAGAGGCACTGAGTCAAATTCCTTCTGAATTCAAGACCCCTCCCTGCTTGGTTGCTCCCTGGTGATTGAAGGCATCACAGGGCAGCAGTCATGTCAGAGGTGTGAGCTGAGGCTCCCTCCTCCTTTGGGTGGGCAGGGTACCAGTATGGCCATGGTGAAGCACTGTGGCACAGAAACACTTGTGCTGTAAGTCAGCTGCAGTCTGGTTCATGAATTCATTTCCTGGCTGCATGATGGTGTGTTGCATGGTCATGTCTCTTCATCTCCACTCCTGAATTCATCTCTCTCCTCTCCAGGCTGTTCCAGCTTAGGGACCATGTCCCTTTCCTGGAAGAGAGGGTATTCTCTCCACGGGGAGCCTTGCCCCACACCCCTGTTCTGTGGAGTGTTTAAAGTGGATGTTATTGGGGAATTAAATGGCTGTTTTGGTTTCAGCTGGGATAATTTTCTTCCTAGTTGCTGGTGCAGTGCTGTGCTTTGGATTTAGTATGAGAATAATGTTGATAGCACACTGATGTTTTTAGCTATTGGTAAGTAGTGCTTACCCTGAGTCAAGGATTTTTCAGCTTTTCATGCTCTGCCAGCAAGAAGGCTGGAGGGGCACAAGAAGCTGGGAAGCCAGGACAGCTGACCCCAACTAGCCAAAGGATATTCGATAGCATAAGTTGTCATACCCAGTGTTGAAACTGGGGAGAGTTGTCTGGGAGGGCTGATTGCTGCTTGGGGACTAGCTGGGCATTGGTGGTGAGCAATTGCATTGTGCTTCACTTGTCTTTCTTGGGTTTTATTTCACTCTCTTTTTGTTGTCTTCCTTTTTGTTGTTATAATATTTTATTCTGTTTCAGTTATCAAACTGTTCTTATCTCAAACCCCAAGTTTAGCTTTTTTTTGTTCTTTCCAATTCCTCTCCCTGTCCCACCAGGGGCAGGGGGAGTGAATGAGGGCTGTGTGGTGCTTAGTTGCCAGCTATGATTAAATCATGACAGTGGCATTCTCAATTTTCCTTTGCTTCCTCTTTAGTTCAAAAGAAAGTCTGAGACAGCTGTGAAGGACAGATGTATAAAAGGGGAAAAGGATGTTGAAACTTGGAGATCATGCTTTCTAGGGTGCCATGGTAGATACTGCTTGCCTGGCTTCTGATTGGAATGACCTTTTTTTATCCAGCTGACTGTTTTGTGTGTTGTGAAGAGCAGCAGATGGAAGAAGGAGAGGCAGAGACTGTACTCAGATCATGTGCGACTGTCGTCATCACTTCTGTGTCAGGAGTGTGGAAGAAGACTGCCCTATTTAGCCAGGGATACTTTCCATAAGAAATACCTGTATAGAATGGTATTGTTTCTCCTCCTCAGGAAGCATTGCCTAAACCAGGAAGCTGTTTATTTAGGTGATCCATGTTTTACCAGCTAGTGTACAAAGGGCAGTGCTATCTGACCTGACCTTTGCTGGGGTTCATCTCCCTCTTGCCAGGCCAGTAGGATTTGTGCTAAGGTGACCTTTGCTAAAGGGATAGTAAGATAAGATTATACATTTCCAGAATAACTCAGCATTAAGTACCCCAAAATGTGGGATGAGAGTATTCAGTCACTCCTCTTTCTCTACCCACCAGCCTACAGCTGTGTTTTTTCCAAAGGGCTCAGTGTACTGAAGAGACTACAGGAGTTGAGATTTTTTTAAAACTCTAGTGAAAGTTTCTGCATGCTTGAGAACCCTGCTGTAAGCTCCTTTTAAAATCTGCCTGTAGAACTGTGCTGAGCTTGGCTGAAGAATCTCTTTTCCAGTGAAGTGGCATTTATGATGTAGAATTGCCTGAAGGGCTTTGTGTGTGGCCTTGTCAAGTTATCTAGACATTTCTTGATGTGTCATGTAAAAATGTGATTCACCCTCCAAATGCATTGTATTTGGGTGCTCCCTTCCACTTCCAGCATGTTCAAATGTGTCTTGTGTTGGGAACTAGCAGGTGTTTGTTTTTGTTTTCAATGCAAGAGTTAGGTAACTTTTCATTGTTGACCACTGGGGTAGGAACAATGGTGGCCAGCTTATGTTATTTCTCTGCCAACCTTAATTTTTAAATGGAGAGGGTAACTGCCACACCTTGAATGTGAGTCACAAATGTGTGGCTCAATATGCTTTATTTTTCTTCTGCTTCTCTCCCTTGTAGTGAGGTTTCAAGAAACTTGTGCTTTTTTTCTCTCTGGGCCTCTTTTCTTTTGCTCTCAGTGAGTGTCACAAACCCATGATTTTTCTGCATTATTCCAGAGATAGAAGAATGTCAGCATTTTCAAAGGGGACGTTTGTAGGGCAAAATGAAGCAGGCTATTTTATGTCATGGGTTTATAGAAGCATATCATGGTTTTATGGCTGCATTTCCTCTTGTATGACTTCTCTTGAGCTATGGTCACAGAGTGTTGTATTTATGTGGGGGTGGGGGTGGATCTACACAATGAACTTTGAAAATCTCATCAATAGAGTTACATAAATTTGTTCTTTAAGTTGCAAAATACATTAGGGTCCAGTTTAATTTTCTCTTCTGTTTCCAGAAGCTCAAGATTCCTGTCAGTTTGCTTGAAGGAATGTGTGTGCAGGTGTGACTTGGATAGACAATGTGCATGGTCCCTGGGCCAGGTAGGCAGACTGGCTCCTCTCCATTCTGTCTGAGCAGAATTTCCCTAGGAGGGAAAATGGTGTCCTGTGATTTTTTGGTGGAGGAGATGTGTGTTGAGGGGTGTGCCAACCAGGAGGAGTAAGGTGTATTGTGCCTGTTTGAAGAGGAATTCAACAGGCAAGTTAGCAGTGTTTGTAGTCACAATACAGACAGCTGGCTTTGAAAGGTGGTTGCTTTACCTAGAAGGAGGTGTACAGGGGTCATGGACACACACACACACACATGCACAAATACTTTTAGAAGGTTAGGGAGAACTGGAGTGCTTATGGCCACCTTGTGCTGCTGAGGCTGTCTCCTGGCTGTCAGATGTTGTCATGATATGGACCAGTCTTTGCACATTCAACCCAGACTATGTGCTCTTGTTCCTCTCCATCTTCTGCTTCCCACCTCTGCTGGGTGTCCAGAGCTGGAGACTCACTGGAGCTGGGTTCCCAGGCACACCAGGAGTGACTTTTGTCAGCTTCACTGTGTGATGAAGGGAGGGTACTAAGGAAAGGAAATAACCCAGCCCACAGTGAGATCCCTCACTTGCATCCTTAGTGGCCTTGGATGCTGAAGTGAACTCAAGGGTTAGTGATACACCACTATCCTGAGCACAGAGGGTCATGTGCTACAGGAACTCCACCACAGCCTCTTCCAGGCTGGTTCCTACCCTTAGCTGAATGAATTAATCTTTTGCTCTCTTCAGATCTTATTTTATTTTGTTTAAACTCTGAGCATTGCTGCTTGTCACTTTATGTCATGCCAGCTGGTTCCACAGCCACTTCAGCATGTTGCTACCAGATTTTTCTGCCAGCGGTTGTGTGCAGGCACAGAGGACACCTCTTGACCTCAGCTCACACCCTCTGTACCTGTTTATTCCCAAAGGAACAGGCAGTTGGGAAGGCTGCTTCACCTTAGGGATCTTTTTGGTTTGAGGGTTAGCATGATAAAGCAGGACAGGGGAAGGCTACAAGTCCTCTTGGGATAGCTTTGTGATGCTGGAGCAGGCAGAGAACCAGATCCAGCAGAGTTCGTATCCATACCTGGTAGATGGAATCATGGCACATGTGTTGTGGTCTGTGCATTGCTTCCCTCTTTGGAAAATCTTTTATTCTCTACGGACTAGAGCCCAAGAGTAAATTGTTGTAACTGCAGCATGAACAAGGGACTGACACAAAGCGTACCAGTGTGGTAGTTGAGGTGTACCTCAGGTTGTTAAGGGGCTGAAATGAATGGTTTTGAGCAAATTCTCGGGGTCAGGCAAAGTTATTAATGAGAGAAGAAAAACTCAAATAGTTAAACTGTGCTGTTGGGTTTTTCCCCCTTCTTTATCTGTGTGTGGGTTTTGCCACTTAGAGAGAAAGCAGATGGAGCAGTTTCGTTTTCCATCTCCAACAAGAGCTGTGTGATGTAACAGCCAGACTGATAACTGCAGTGATGACACACTGCCAGGCGAGCTGGGTTTTCTCTAAGTGTGACACTGTCACTTGTGGAATGCTGCGAAAGTGGGTGCTGCGGGCTTGCATCACTGCCATCCCTCTTTCTCCTCCCTCTTTCCCCTCCCCTTTCCCTTCCCCCCTTTTTCTTTCTCCCTTCCCTCCCCCGCTTTTTTCCACCTTCTCACGGTTTTCCCCTCTTTTCCTCCTTCCCCTCCTCTTTCCTTATCCTCCTCCTTCCCCTCTTCCCCCTCTTTTCCTTCCTCCTTTTCCTCCTTTACCTCCTCCTTTTCCCTCCTTCTCCCCCCTTTTCCCTCCTTCCCTCGTTTTTCCCTCTATTCCCTTCCCCTGTCCTCCCTCCATCCTCCCCCATCCTCTCCTTTTCCCCCTTTTCCTTCCTCTTCTGCCTTCTTTCCCCCCCTCCTTCCTCTTTCCCCATTTCTTTCCCCCTCAGGCAGTGCCCATCCCCGCGCCGGCTGTAAGAGCCCGATCCGGCTCCCCACCCGCACAGGCAGTGGCAGTCCCGCAGCAGGGCTGGAGCGCTATGGCCATCAACCAGACCATGTTCTCCGGTCCCGGTGCCGGCTGGCCGCCAGCCGAGCCACGCGCTGCCCGCCCTCCCCCGACGCGACCGGGGCTGCCGGTCCCAGTCAGTTCACAGCCCCTCGGCATCCTGCCGCCGTGCCCGGAGTTGCCGGTACCGGTCAGTTCGTAGCCCCTCGGCATCCCGCCGGGAAGGTTGGGCGGGGCCGTGGGGGCATTCCCGGCGGGGCGGGGGTAGGAATGCTCCGCCCTCCCGGGGAGGGGGCATGCCGGCTCTATAAATGCCGCAGCGGCGGTACGGCCTGGATACATTCTGTTCCGCCATCCGCTGCGTTTTGCCGCACGGCTCCGGTTAGCTCCGCCTCGCCCAGTCCAGCCATGCCGCTGCCTCGCATCCCGACAGTGCTCCGTGCCGCTTTGCTCTTCGGCCTCCTCCTGCCAGCCGCCGCCGAGTCGGTGAGTACCGCCGGGGAGAGGTAGAGGGTCTCCCCTGCTTGCCCGGCGGCGGGGTGGGGTGTCCCAGCTGCTCTCCGCCGGACCTGGACCGGGGGGCACTTAAGGGTGGGTCCCCCTCGCCCGTAGCCCTACAGCTGATGCCATCACTGCCTGCCCGCGCGTTTGCCCCTAGCCATGTGCCCTTCTCTGGGGTAGGGGAGGGCTAAGTGGGGTAACGGCAGTGGGGCAATTCCAATTCCTTATCCCGGTTCCCGGCCGCCTGCTTGTCTGCACGCTGCTTCCTCCGCTGAGTGCCAGAGCCGTATACCTCTTGCCCTGTCAGGACTGGCCCCGGTGGTTGTGCCGCTCCTTACTGGCCCCTTCCTCCCCCAGAGCACTGGTGAGCCTCCCCTTGCTCAGCTGTAATCAGGGCTGGTGGCACTGGACCGGTACAGGGTACAAGGGTACGTGATCGAGATGAACTGTTCTCCATTACAGCTTTGATCTCCAACTGCACGTCGTGGATTTAAATCCTTTAATCCCTCGCTCGTTGTGTGTGTGATGGGTTAGATACGTGCGATGCCTTACAGCATGGGCAGGCTTGCCAAGCATACCTGGGCTCGGTTGTGCCCCTGCCTGATGTTTTTCTAGGTGTATCAAACCTTCCTTACCTTCGCATGGGAGTGAAAAAACAATCCACTGCCATTGAGGTTGCAACAGTCTATTAAATATACAAAGAGCTGAAATAGTTTGGATGCTTCAAGCCGAGCACATGTGGGATCTTTGTGGTGTAGTAGAGATAGTGGGATTCTGCCTTCCCTGCTGTTTGTTTGTTTCTGTGTGTGTGTTTGTCCATCTTGCTGATAGTGCAGCCAGGGCAGATTCCTCTAGTAGTGTAAAAATGCTGCTGGGATTAAGGTAACTGCAGGAGCTCAGGAGTTCTCAAAACAAGGTTTAATCATCCGCATTGCTTCCTTCAGACTGAAGGCTGGGTGGGCAGATGAAAGTTGATAAGGCTCTGCTGCTGGTTTGCTCTCTAATAGGGTTGAGGGGTTGCTGGTTGTAGAGTAGGAAACTTCCCCAGATAGCATCTGCAGTAATTGTCAGCTACTCTCTGCTAAGACCAACCAGCCCAAATCCACTTTACTCTAATCTGATGTCTTTATCCCTGCTATTAAGCACGTGAATCGCTCAATTGAGAACTGGCCCAAACTAGTAGGGCAAACCTTTGGGGCAGATAGCATCTGGAAGTTGCATTGACCATGTTTGGTATGAAATGCAGCATGATATCCCTGGGGAATTGAGTGGTCTGCGAGCATCAGATTTCTACGAAGACAACAAATTTTGCACAGAAGTATTCTGCAAATCCTTATATAGAACTTGTATGGAGTATTTTCCTGTATCTTTGAAGCTACCCAAGATGGAGTGCCTGCTCGAGCAGTAACACTGGCCTACTATAAAGCCTTATCCAAACAAATTGTTTGGGTTATAGGCTGCTGGGAAGGAGATGGGGATGACACACTGTTTGGAGAGTTCTGCTGGCACTCCTCCCATTTTTTTTTATTTTTTTAATAGCCCTGCCAAAACGTGCAGGGCTGCACAGCATGTGGCTATGGGTTTGTCTGGGCGGGCAGGGCGAAGACAGGTAGCCGTTTCTTAACAAGACAGGGATTGTATTTCTTCTGCTTATGTAAGAGCATGGCTTTTGAGAGGGATTTGATGCTGGGATATTTCCCCAAGCCTGTACAAACACAAATGCCTTGGCTACTTTCCCCTCGTGTGGCTTTCTGCTGTGGATGGGATTTCTCCATGTGAAGCAATCTTGGATGTGTTAGGAGGGTGGGGAATATGACTGAAGTGCCGAAGTGTGACGTTGGCACTCAGGCTGTGGGTGGGTTGTGTTACAACAGCCCAACAGCTTTGTGTGAGAACATCGCCTGGTTCCTGGGGGGGTGGGGGAAGGTTGAAGCTGGAGCCTGATGTCTCTGGTGGTCCCTGGGAGAAAGCAAAGAGGAAAAGCACAGGCTGTTTGGGCAGGGTGCTCCCCTCTGTTTGTGCTGTGCAAGGATGGGGTTCCTCCAGAAGATGCTCTAGGGGCCTGAAGCTGGGGGTGGGCAGAAAGCCACTGGTGCAGCCAAGATGTGGCATCAGTGGAGCTGATGAAAGACTTGAGGTCTGCCTTTCTGGGGCATAATGGCACTGTTGAGCTCTCCCTGCATTTTTAGCATCTCAAAGTGCCCCTGGCAGCACAGGAGGAAAGCGGAGGGTATTCCACTGCAGCAGAGGTGTCTCTTGGGCTGCTCCTCTGTCTGAGCTGCAGGAGTGCCCAGAGCTCAGTGGGGCCAGAGCAATGTTGATGGACTTCAAGCTCCTTGCAGCTTTCCTACTTTTGTGCCTTCAACTGTGCAGAAAAAAAAATGCTCTGTGCAGCACCACATCATGTTTGTGCGTCCCTAGCAGTGCAGAGCAGCAGAAATCCAACCCAGAAGTTGCTGGCAGGGGCTCGCTGAGGGCGGGGATGGGGGGGGGGGGAGGGCGGTTTGTTTNGGGGGGGGGGGGAAGGCTGTTTGCTCTGTTTGCTGATTTAAAGCAATCATGCTTGGAGGACTCCTGATTGGCAAAGCTGGTGTCTTGTTGATGATAGCTGTGTTTGGAAAGTAATGCAGCATTATTAATGTTAAAACCGGTTTGGCTTGTCCTGCTGCCATTGATCCCCGAGGCCTGTTCTTTCTGCTCTTTGCCCAGTTTCTCATCTGTCCCTCCCAATCAAATCAAGACATTGCTATCTGCACATTTTACTTTATTTTACCTTCTGACTTGGCAAACTCACAAGGCAGCTGAACATGCAGACCAAATCCTTGCTTTGCTTCAGCCTCCCTAAAACACAGAACAGCAAAAGTAGTGTCTAAGGTGAGGTGCCTTAGTATGATGGGAAGGAACCAATGACTTCTGCTAGCCAAACCTAGAGCTGGATGTTGGGATGAGACACCTGTAACACGTGGGAAGAAATAATCTGTCTTAACCTTGTACCTTGTTGAACTGCACGCACAACTCGTGGGTGGGAGCTGAGGGGTGCACAGTCCCTCTGCAGCCCAACACCTTGTCTGTATTAGACACGGAGGTACTCACATGGGTGGAAGATTTGCTTGGGGCACAGTCAGGGAAACAGTGCTGCTGCCCAGTTCTCATCTGTCCTAAGTGCCTGCCAGCTCCCATGCTGGAGTGAGCTTCGTGTTTTCCAAACAGCTTACGCAAGAAGCAAATCGAGGCTGAACTTGGTACTTCTGAGGCTTATGATACCAGAGACTCATTCACTCTGGGAAGCTATGGCTGTTAGCAAATGTGATTACTCTTTCCTGCCCCTCCTGTTGTTGTCTTCCAAGGCCCTGGCACTTTGAGGTCTCGCAAAGGCCCATATCCAGTCCAAAAACAGTGGAAAATGTTTTTTCTTGTCTTCTCTTCACCTCCAAGCCTCTGTTAATGGCTTTACTATTGCCTTGAGCTGTCCATTTAGGGTGGGGAGGCCATTTGCCACTGAAGTGGAGCATAATGTGACCTTGCCATGGTTTTCCTGTGGTGGTTTACTGCCCTCTTGATACACTAGTGTCCCTTTACACCACAAGCTGGAAGCTGCCAACTTGACTTTTAGAGTGACATTGGAGAAGAAGGACCTTGGCTGGCAGTTTGATATGCAGACTTCAGTGCAACTCCTGTGGATGCCTTTTGCCCCCTCTGGCTCCTCGTGCTGGTAACTGCTCTGTTGAAAACCTGCTGGCTACTTGGAATCCATTTGGCCCTAAGTTAAGACTAGGTTGTGTTGCATTTTGTGTGTGTTAATTTGTTCTCCCTCAAATGAATGGCCTGATGGACTTTTAAAAATCAATTTATTTTTTAAATTTTATGGTAGTACTGTATCAGTAAGGTAGACATAACTGTGGTTCTGTAGTCTGCAATGTCAATGACTTCAGTTGACTCAAAAGATTGCTTGATTAAGTTCATGTTACTCACTGATCCCACAGAACTCCCCAGCTACTGACTTGGGCTAGACAAGACAGAGCTTCCTTCCAGCCTTCAAAACACTTTCAAAAAACTTCAAAACACGAAACCTTACTCTTTTTTTTAATCTTCTTCAGCCTGCTTTTAGATCCTTTCAGCTGCAGCTCCACTCAGTACAACTTGTTCCCTTGTCCCCTGTAACAGCAGCAGGGTTGTGCTGCTTTTGCTGTCACCAACTAGCAGCTAATGCAGTTGAAGCACTGTGAACCGGTGGGGACAAACCCTGTGCATGCCTGACCTCAGGCTGCTGCTCTGGAGCATGTGTGGCTGTTTGTTTGAGACTTGGTGGAATGTGAATGCTTTAGATTAAGGATTCAAATGATTTGTGCTAGAATGAGACTCTTGTGATGAGACTGGACTTGGAGTCTCTGAATAGAGAGGGCAGCCTAGTTAAAGAGTTTAACTTGTAATAATCTGCTGCTCTGAGGGGTTATAAAAGATCCTACGTCAATGAGCTGTTAGGGCTGCACTTCTAGATTACTTCAGACTTCTATTTTTATTTCTTTCTGTGTCTTTAAGCATATGCCTGAATGATTGTCCAGTAAATGCTGCTGCCTGCAACTAGCTCTGCTGTGTATCACCATCAGCCCTGCCTCGGAGCAGTCATGCTCTGACTCAGGGTTTCTGGCACTTGTCTGGCCTCACAGCTCCCAGAGACTTTGCTGTCACCCTCTGAGTAATGGCCCTGGCCCCTTACCCAAAGCCATGACTCAGACTTCCGAGGTGCTGCATCTCTTATGGGGTTAGAAAAGGGGTGATGAGCAAAAGCAGTGCTGCTTGGCAGAGGGTCTGTGCTGCCCTTGGCACTGAGTGCCTTCACTGCTGCCTCTCGGCTAATCTGCCTTGAGTTGTGGCTGTGGTGAGCAAAAAAAAGCTATGGGGCTCTGACATATGACTGTGGCCAGTAGCTGAGCTGGTGCTGGCGAAGGCAGAGCAGTAAATGGCCTTGTCTTGAGCAGCCACTAACTTGCTCTGGCAGCTCTGTGGTTGCTGCTTTTGCAGATATAGTGGGAAATGAGAGTTGGATGAGGTAGAGAGGCAGGCAGCAGTATTATCTTAAATGACTGAAAGCATTCAGAGCGAACTAAAGGAGTGAGCGGTAAGTCTCAAAAGAGAAGGTTAAATACTCCTGAATCTGGAGAAAATGTCAGTGTGGGAGGGGAAAACAACAAGATGTAGCTGTGTACCTCTTGATTTCTGAAGGGTGGCTGACTTAAAAAATACAGTTCTTGTAAAAGTCTTATCTTTGCTGGAAATGTGTGCTCTTGTCAGTTTTATCCTTAAATCCTTTGAGTCTGGGACTGTTTATAACATGCCAAGAAGCTGCTGTTGGACAAATAATTGGGATAACTGAAAAATCAAAGCAGTTAATTAAAATCTCAGAGAGACACTCCTTGGGGCAGGAAGAAGACTGGTTAGCACTGTTACCCAAGCAGCTAGTGTTGTGTCAAGCAAAAGAAAGGTTTCTTCTTGCTTAAACTATGTTCTGCCAGGGAAAGCAAAGCTGTGGGAAGGATTTCTCTCCTCTGATGTTGCTGTGCCTTAGCTGCTAAAGGGGAAAAGGTGTCTTCACTACAACCCAACTAAAACTTTGGTGCTGTTTGCTGTAAAAATCAAAGTGATGCAACTTTGCCCCATTTACCTTGCTGGGAAGCTGACCCTGCCTCCTGCTCTTTAGCTGCCATTACAGTAAAACTGTAGCAATAAAAAGAAATGTTAATGTGCATTATTGACTGTGAAATGACCTGCCTTGGGCTTGCACTGAAATGGCCCATACAGCACTGTAACCAGAAATCTCAGTGCATAGGGTGAGGTGGCTGAGAGGAGCATGGCTGGAAGGGGGATGCCTGGTGTGATGGAGAGGAGCAAGACCCATAGATGGAGGGGATAGATCCTGGCCAGCATGGGACTAGAAAGGTAGCAGAAGCTTCACTTGTGGATTAACATCCTTCTTTTAAAACAGAGAAACTTCTGCTCTCTGCCCTGAATGGAAATATAGACCTTACTGATGTCAGGAGCTTTTTCTTGGAAGACCCTGTTCCCCAGTGAGATAAATATTTATTGCAAATCCACAGTGTGCAGTGGAGCAGACTCTGGAGCCAGGATCTTTCAGGAGACTGTTTATGTGCGGGCTGTTCTTGGCGCTAATTCTGAATTTCCTGAGGCTGAGTAGATGCTGCTCCTGCGCCTTGCTAACTAAACCACTTGTTAGTCCAGCCGAGCACAGGCTTTGCAGAGCTAAGGAAGGAGTGATCAAAACAATAGCTGGGTCTCTCTGCTCCTGGCTGTGTAATAGTGTGGCTGCAGAAAGTGGTCAGGGTGGGTTGGAAAACTGCTGCCAGCTGCTCAGCCCCTGCTTGAAGAGGGGAGGAAGCCTAATTGGGGGTCCAGAGCTCTCCAAGAGAGGAAAATGTCCCCAGGAGTGACAGGTTTCCCAAAGTCCAGCTGCATTATCCCTTTTTACATACACGAAGTCTGCTGCATTCTGAGCCCGAGCCAAGGCGACTTCTGCACAAGCTGGGAATGTCTGTGTTAAAAAAAAAACAAAAACCCCTCCACACCCTGAAAACTTAACCTCTGTTGCTGTTGGTAGCTAGGAGAAGCCCTGCTGTTAAACTGTTAGTGTAAATGCTCTCCTGGGTATAGCCTGGTAGCTGAGAGGTATGGCTATGCTATCTCGAGTGCTTTCATGGTGTTGACTTCCTCTGCTGTAGTTTTTGCTGGTAGCTTTGCCAACAGAGCAAAACTTTAAATAGCATAACTGTGCTGGCAGAGCTCAACCATCTGGGCTAAGCCTAAATCTTTGGGCTACTACTTCTGATTAGATTAATATTGTTTGTGGGAGGAGAACTATTTGTAGGGCACAGCACTGGGAATCTTGACTGTACAAACAAGCTGAGATTAGCTGTATGGTGAGCCAGCCAGTAAGGGCACCCTTTGAAGTTGGGTGTCGGCCTGGATTAATTTTGCTAACAGTCTGGCATGAGGGAGCATAAAGATGCTGAAAATGCACGTCATGTGTTTCTTGCCAAGTGGAAATTCTGCTAGTGTGTGTGTCCGGGAAGATTCTAGGAAAGGGCAGTGAGGGCAGGCCTCTTCCTGGCATGAGGGGGAAATATGATGTATGAAATATCCCAAGCTTGAAATATCAGCATGAGAAATCATCCTTGATGGAAAAGCTGCTTTGTGGGGCATTTATATCCTCTTCCCCCACCAGGGATACAGTAGAAGCCTCCTGATATAGAGTAGGATGAGAGTGAGCAAGTTGTGAGCTGGAAAAACTGAATTCCTCTCAACTTTGAATAGATTCCTTCAACTTCTGAACTGAGTGCTGGGCAGTGCAGTGTATGAAAGAGTTATGATCAGGTTTGTAAATACTGTAAAAAAAAGATCCCTTTATGAACTAGGTGTGTATTACTGCATCTAACTGGGAGAACTTTTTAGGGGTGTGAAATGTTTTCTTCCTGAGTCACGTGAGAGCTCCTGCTTTTCCCTCCAGCAGTTTTCCTCTGAACTTTGCTTCAGGGGAAGTGATTGACACAGAGCCATCTGCAACTGCCTGCTGAGCTTTATCTCCTCTTGCTGGAGGGGGAAGCAGTCACCTCCTTCCCGCTTGGGGCTCTGCAGGTCTCTGGAGCTGGGCACTGATTATTTAGAGCAGCTATTTTGTCACCATTGTCCAGCATGTGCCTGTCTGGCAAAGGACTCAATCTTTATGGCTTTGCTCTTGGTTGATAATCAGGCAGGAGCAGTTAAACAAGAAGTCATTTGTTTGTAATCTCTGTCCTCCTGCTTGCTACTATGGCATGGCTTGAAAGGCATCAGTATACAGTGTGGGCTGAAGAGAGCAGGCTCTGGGCAAGCAAATGTACACAAGTTAAAAGGTAACTGAGGTTTGACTTTAAGTGCAGAGAAGCCTATTTTGAGCAAGTAGAGCCCAGGAGGATTCATCCTTGCTGCAGGGGAGGTTCTCAAGAGCCTGGGATTACAGTGTAATTGTCATGGGGATTATTCCTGTGCTGCCGCATGGAGCCCCAGGAGAGCTGCTTGCAGTGCCATGGCTTAAAGCATCACACGGGGAGTGGAGAGAAGCAGGGACTGACCTGGGCTGAGGCTGTGGTAGTGCTGGACGTGCAGTACTGCACCTGCCCCCACACAGCACATGGGCTGCAGAGTGTGTCAGCACACAGGACTGGTTATGTGGCTGCAGGGAGGTGGATATGTGGTTGAACAGGGAGTGGGGATACTTCTCTTGAGTCATCTTGAATTGAGTGATGCTTTTACAAGCCTAACAATTTGTCAGCCTGAAGGTTGCTCTTGCTCTGTGTTCTTAAGCAAGATCCTGATCCTTTCCTGTATTACTGGGCACAATTTTAAAACTAAATATGCTTTTTCCCTCTTTGGTAAGAGGTGTAAAGAGAGAGCTGCAGTAACTGCTGTGGGGTACTGGTGGTGCTATATCCTGCTGCCAACCAGGAGCTGTCTGCAAAAAGCCTTAGTCTGTACTTCTGTGTCTCAGTTCCCCATTAGTCCTCAGAGGTATTATGCATTTACCTTTACATATCACAGTGATGGGAGTGCATCTGTAGAGAGACTGTTGGAGAGGAGATGGACAAGGCTAGCATTGCCTAAAGTCACTGTGCCTGTGATCCTGCTCTACGATTGCTTGAAAAGTGTTGAGCAAAAGCACAGTGGTGTTTAACCATGTCTGGAAGCCTCAGGGTGAGCCTGTCATGCAACTAAATACACATGTGTCTGGATGGGAGCTGTTTAACTTCTGTCCCTTGGCACAGAGGCTGGTGTGGGCCCTGTGTGCTGTAAATTATGTGGGACAGGCTGACCAGGAAAGAGAGGTAAAATGGTACCCTACAAGTGTGGGCACAAGGAGTTGGAACAAGTGGATTTTTTTACTGCAGCTGATGTGTTGAAGGAGTTAGGTGCAACCTGCATTGAAATACTCATATTTGCTTTGCTCTCAGGACAGAAGTGAATTATATTCCCCCCCCCTATACAGAGCTGGAGCATGAAGGGAGGGAGTAAAAGGTGCTTTGGGGGTAAATACAGTTCCCTTAGTAGTCTGGTAGGAGCTGCCTTTGCCAGAAGCTCACGTTGCTTCTGATAACTTTTAATGCTTATTGAAATGGGAAGTTAGAGCTGTCTTTTCCTGTTACCTTGCTGCACACCTTCTTCCCTTGGAGCTCAGCTCTGCTTGCTGACTCATGCTGATCTGAGCTACACCATTTCTAGCATCTCCTGCTTTCAGGGGGCTGGTGTGCTTTGAGAGGGTGAGCTCAGCTCCTAACCACTGCTCCTTTGCACCCATTGTGTGAGCTTTAAAACCTGCTTAGTTTGTGTGCTCCTGCAAGAGCTTGGTGGAAGAGAACTGTATGGAAATCCCCTGGGCTTGGTGGTTTACAGAGCTTTGCATCCTTGCACTGGAAGGGTTCCCTTGGATTTGGTGCTCTTAAGTTTCTGATGCAGGAGAGAATGAGGGCCAAGGGTGGTTGCTTTGTGGGAGTCATCTCAATAACCAGACTCTGAGGCTGGGCCATGCAGGCAGCTGCTCAGGTTATCAAGGAGCACTTTCTTGTTAAGGTGATCTAGATGTGCATTGTGGTGGTGGTAGGTGACATCTGTCCATGACAGCACAGGTATGGGAAAGATTTTAAGTAATACTGCTGCTGAAGTGAAAGGAGGTGCTCTGTGCACCTGTCCCTAGTACGAAGCCCATGAGAAAAGCTTCAGGAGCAGGTTTCAAAGGGTTAACAGGTCTTGCACCTCTTCTGCCTCCTCCCAGGCTGGCCCAGCTCCATGTGCTTTTGTCTAGGAAAGATTGACTTTCACCTTGCTCCTGTTGACTCCTAGGCCTTGTGTACACAGTGCTGGGGAGGGAGAAGCAGGAGCAAGCACTGGGTCTCTACACCAAAGCTATAAACTTGATAAAGAACTCCCATGCTCTGGTTGCCCGAGTCTCTGCAGGGCTGACTCCCTTTGCTGCTTGCTGGCTCTAGCTCTTCCCAGAAGCTTTTAATGGTCTTTGGTGTATTTCATTGCAGACAAGGGGCAACCATAAAAGCTGGTTCTAAGTCTGGAAAACTTTGTCTCAGCCCCAAAACATCATTTGGGTTTTTTGAAAAAGGGTTTGTAAAAGCTTTGGTGAGGATGTGTGGGCAGGGGCAGGCAAGCTGCTTGGGTTTGTTGTTTTCCAGAACTTGCCAGTGGCTGGGGAGATTCACACATAAGGCAGAAGCTTAGCTTGCTGCCTCAGTAAATAGATGTTTGTGCCTTCAGAAGAGGCTAGTGGTATGCTGGGACTGTAAGTGAAGGCCCCAGGAGCATGATATGGAGTGGGGTGGGCTAGGAATGGAGCACAGCAAGGCTGCAAGCCCTTGCCTGGGGTGCCAGGGGTGTGATTCCTGAGCCTGAACCAAGCAAACAGTGTCTGGCTTCATCCAGTAGTGTAGCCTGTCTCAGGCTCAGAGACCTCTGTGCCCAGCTTTTCCAGGAATGACGCTCATAGTTCACATGCCTCACATGCTGCTTGTCTGGCAGGGAGTAAACTCTCCTTTTTTTCATTTGGTTGGGTTTTTTTTTTTTTGCCACTGGCAGGCAGGAAAAGCTTCTGCTCCCCATCACATTCATTAATCCCCTTTGGTGCTTACAGGGGATAAAGCTGCTTAACATGAGGAAGAAGTCCTGGAACTAGAGTCCTGCGGAAAAGGTTGATTTCTGTACAGACCTCTCTTAGAGAGGAGCATATTAATAGTAGGGCTTGACTTCAGCTGCTGGGGCGAGGTGGGGCTGTGCAGTCACCCAGTCCAACTCTCCCAGCAAGTTCCTGGCCTGGCTCCAGTGCTGGGATAACAGGTGGTGGAAAGTAGGCTCAGAGCAGTGCCGGTGCCCTACTCCAGCTGGCAGTTGCAGAAGGTGTTAAGCTGAATGTGGCCAGAGACAACTTGGCAAGGGCTGACTGTTGTCCTGTGGCTGTCTCCTAGCTCTTTCCTCTTGACTGCAGCTTGTCAGTTGAGAGGAAGCATGGGAACTTTCTGTTGTGCCTCTTCACCTGATAGCAGAACAGTAGGGAGGACTGGATCCTCTTGGAAAGGGATGCCCTTTCTGGCAGTGCTCCAGGGAGCAGTTTGTGTGGCACTTGGGAAGCCCTCAGCCCTTGCTTTTAAGTCGGTGAAAGTGCCTGTGTGCCCTCTTGCAGGTGTGTATGTGAGGAATGTGCCGGCTCTGGACCTGCCCTTCGAGCATGGCACTCCAATGTTAACTCTTGCCTGGCTCCCACTGGGAGCCAGCTCCCTAGGAGAATGTGTCTTGAGACCTGGAGGGTAAGTATGGAGGTGCTCAGCAGCCTTCTAGCTTCCCTTGCAGGTGAATCTGTAAAATGAGGCTCTCTGCCCACCAGAAGTGTTACCTGTACAGTTGGAGAAGCTCTCACGGCTTCCAGGAACTTCCTGACCTTGCTCAGAGGATGATGAAGAGCGAGTTCAGGGAACGCTCCCATGTAATCTTATTTACGCTTGTGAGTCAGTCATTTCCTTGTTATGTCCTCTGGCTCGTAAACACTGTCTGCCCTCATTTAAATAGTGTTTTCTGATATCCAAACCTGGTGTGTTTCACACTATGTCCTAATCCCTGTGGCTGTCTGCCACAGCTTTGCCTGTGGCTGGGCTGATCTGATAAGGCCAGCCTGCTCTCCAGCCATCAGTGGCCTCAATGCCAGCTTTCCTGAGCCACCCTCTTTAGGACATTTGTGGGCTGTGATTGATAAGGCAGTATGGTGTGAGCTGGCACTGGGGTGTGGCTCAGCACTGTGTTCTTGCCAATGCTGATCTGCCCCAGCACAGCAGCCAGGTTACAGAGCTGTGGCAAACCTGCTCCCCAAACCCAGTGCCCCAACTCTGGCAGATGGGAATTGGGCTCCTCCTGCCCCTTGATGAGATGGCCAGAAGCTGGCCTGGGAACTGCACACTGGCAGCACTTCCATTGTAGGTCTGGCTTTGGCTGAGTTTCACATATCATGAAATGAATTTGCCTTGGAGCAAGTGATCCATAATGTTAGGAATGCCTGGTTCCAGGCTGGGAGGAGATTTCTTCCCAGCTGGCCTTCTTCCCCAGCCCCCATCCCATCACCTAGTGCCAGGCTCAGGCAGAGCGGAGCCAGGGGGTCTAGGAGGAAAGCTGGCTTCAGCACTTCATGCCCTCCAGGCTGTTCATTTGGTTATCCTCCAGTAGAGTTGCTGAGGAAACCAAAGATACCTCAATGAGCTGATGAAAAGCACATCTAGTAGCCACTGCAAAATGAGAAACATCTTGTCCTGACCACAAGGCCTTGTTTTGTGGCAAAATCACTATGCTAATGTGCAGGGAAATGTGGGCTGGAAGCAGGGCTGGGGCTGTGGGCAGAGGAAGTTGACACATAGTGTGTGGTTAGACTGTTGGCCTTCACCTGGGAGATCGATAGAGGATGCTGTAGGTCAGTCGGTGTTACTGCTGGGCTGTAGGATGGGCCACGCCTGGCTGGGCAAATGAGAAGGCTGATCCCTGCCCTTCAGGGTATGGCTGTTGCCCTGAGGAAGCTTGGCTGGTGCTACTCAGCTCTAACTGTTCCTATGAGTCTCTGATCCTTACCACCTGTGAGGCTGTAGCTCATGGTTTACCTGTACATTGGATGTGCAGGACTGGAGGAAAGGGATGTTTTAGAAATGCTCACCTTGGTAGACAAATTTTCAGAAAGACCTCCCAGTCTGTGAGAACAGCATGAAAAAATGTTGACAACTTACCCCTGAGCTACAGGACCCATCCATCTGCATTGTGCTTTCTGCCTTAGGGGAAGGGATCAAGTCCACCACCATGGTGGTGGCTCCATGGCAATGAAAGCATTTGGAGCTGCTGGAATCAATAGGGTGGTGTTGAGTAACGCAAAAGATCATACCTGTGGTACCCTCACCCCAGCCTGCCCCAAGGCTTTGGGGCAAGGAGAAACAGTTCTGGGAAAAGTGCATAGCCTTGGTGTGGGCAGAGGCTCTGGTATGTGAATTGCCATTGTGGCCAAACAGCTGATTCTTTAGGAGGCTCTGCTCCTGTTTTGCCAACATACCAGGCCATGGGATCATAGACTTCATTTTACAGACTTGTTTACATTTAAGAGGTGAGGCAGGGGAAGCTCTTCCTTCAGGCAGGTTGTTATCGATAGCAAGTGCTCTTGAACATCACACTATATTGCACTGCAATTCAGCTGAACTGACAGAGCAGTTTTTAACCCTTGGGTGATTAAATAAACTCTTTTTCAAACAAGAAGCAACAAATTGACTTGGCATGAGGCTTTGGTGCTGTGTAAAATCCTGACTTAATAGGTGTCAGGCTTTTTCTCTGGGAATAGCAAGTCCTTCCAAATCCCCTTATCACAAGATGAAGATACTGCTTTTGCTGCAAACTCCTGACCAAGATCCTGTTTTGTTTTCACCCTGTTGGTTCAAGTGAACCTCCTGAATCTGTAGCACTCAGGAAATTCCCTTTGCAGGCTGACTCTTATTTCTGTTCTGAGAAATTCTAGGGGAATTCAGCTATTTCCAGGCTGATGAAGATAATGCTTTTGATGGAGAGGAAGTTCAGCATGTCATGTTCTTCTGATGGAAGTGATGTGCTCAGCACATGCTCTGAACTCCTGACCTTTTGCAAAATGCTTCTGAAGAGTTGCCTGATACTTAACACTTCTCCACCCCCATCTGCAGGTGAGAGAAACTGAGACCATGGATGCACGATGGCTTGACTACACTGCCTCTGGAGATTTGCCAGATGATGAAGACATTGGCGAGTTCAGGCCTCACTTGACTTCTGATGAGTTAGATATAGATGAGGCATCTGGGTCTGGAGGTAAGTGGGGAAGGGGGGAAATGGGTATCCCTCAGTTGATACTGTGAAATTTCTTCCATACCAGCCTGTGAGTGATGGGCTAAGTGCACAGCCAAAGCTCCAGTGGGAACTAGGTGGAGATGGGAGCCTTGTGAATGGTAGTCACTCACAGATGAGAACAGTGAAGGTTGTTGTACCATGATGCTGAATCACTTAGGGAGGACAGATGGAGCTCAGCCAAGCTTGCCTTACTTCAAGTGAAAAGGCTTTGCACTGGCTGGATCTCTTTTTCTGTTGAACTCCAAAGAATTTCTGAGAAACTTTAAGTTTAAAAAAAATCTTGTTGAGGCAGTGTTAAAAGGCTTGAAGCTACTATCTCAGCTGAGGCCAAACAAGGTAAAGGACTAACTGGTGTTCAACTGAACTCTGAGTGACATGCGAAGCTCCCTGCCCAAACCAGTTTCTGTAGCTCCGTGTCCCCTTTCTGTGAACACTGGTTCTCTGAAAGGGAAGGAACAAGTGCTGAAATCAGTGCCTGACATGTTTGGGCAGATTTGGTAACTAGAGGGTTGGCAAAATAGCCTTCAGGTATGGGTGGTGAGAGCATTGGCATTGGCTTAGCAAGCTATAGCAGACCTGCTTTGTAGGGCAGCTCCTGACAATCTGCAGCAGTGGCCAAGGGATCCAGCTGACAACCCCTCCCATGTGAGAAAGGTTGGTTTTAAGATTACATCTCATGGTCTTGTGTAATCAAAGCTGTTAAATGGTGAAAGTGCTAGTGGATAAGAGGGAATTGTGGTCAACACAGAACAAGAGTTCTGATTTGTCTGCACTTGCTGGTATTGTGGGAAATGTCTGATTTCTGGGAAAATGGCATATAGTGGGAGGAAAACTTAGTGTCCTCTTTTTTCTTCCTTCCTCCCTCTCTGCAGACTACTTGGACTCTGAAGATGTCATCTATCTGACCACCATGGATACTCCTCTGGTAGGTATTCCCTCTGCATGTTTTGAGAGCTCTCTGGTTTGTCTGTTAAGCTTTCTGAGTACCCTTGACCCAGCAAGATGTGGCATCAGGATGAATCTGCATGAGCAGGAACAGTTTACTTGTAATGCACTAAGCAAACTCTTTTCCCTGCACACCCTCCTACTTTCAATTGTATGTAGGTTGGGTGCTGCTTACTGATGGGTGTGGTTTGTCTATAATCTGTAGATATCTGACAACTATATCCCTGGAGATACTGACAGAAAGATAGAAGGTGAGAAGAAAAACACAATGGTGGACAATGAAATCATTCCAGACAAAGCTGTACCTGTCGAAGAGAACCTGTCCAACAAGATCTCCATGGCAAGCACAGCTAACAGCAGCATCTTTGAAAGAACAGAAGTCCTTACAGGTAATACTCCACCTTGTCCTGATAAATCATTAATACTGTAAATCCAAATGGTTCCTGTTCCCATTTTCTCTTGGGGAGCAGTCCTGTTCTGACCAGTGGAGCGAGATCCATTGCCTCTGTGACTACCTTTAGCAGGGACATTTCTGCCTTTAACCATGGAAGAGCCACTGCTTGCTTTGCTGGGGTAAACAGCTTGTTTGTGAGCCTGCCAGCTGACTGTTGGCTTAAGTGTCACACAAGTCATGTGGCAGCTGCTCTGCACCCAGATACTACCTCAATAAAAGGTATATCTAGCCATAAATCAGTGATGTCAGACTTTCATATTCAAAACAGGCATTTTCCTCCAAACCTCTGCCCAAGTCCTGCCTTTTCTGAGGTGTGCCAGGAACCAAACAACCCCTCTAAGGGACTGGAACACCTAGTCAACTGTTAAGGATCTAAGTACCTCTCTAGAGCAAAACAAAGTGACTGGCTTCCCCTCAGCACATGGGACAGACCTGTCTCAAGGCACATTTCATCAAAGCTCATGGCCTGAGTATAAACCTTGGCACACCTTGTTGATATGCTACCATCCAACTAGTTAGGGGAGTGACAGGAAGACTGGATTGCAAAGCCACCCAACAAAGAAGCTGATTCAGTGCAGTGAGTAGGTGTTACAGCAAAGAATGAATTTCACTGAAGTCTTGTGGCCACCCTTGATGCGAGGACAGAAAACATTGGTGGCTGGTTGCAAGTTTGTGGGTTTTGGGGAGTATTTGGAGGGAAGTGGTTGTGCTAATGGGATGTTGCTGTTTAATTGAAATACAGAGTCCCCAGATTGTTCACACAGTTAGTTAACAAAGCATTCAGTTTTGAGCAGTACCTTTTTCCTGGAGCTGACCCTGTTCATGGGCTGTGGTAGGGCTTTTTTGGGTGGGTTTTTCTGTTTTGCCCTTATGCAGGGAGGGTGGCTTTTTGTCAAAATTTCTTGTGCTAAACTGGAAGAGTTGCACAAACTGGTTAATGTGGAACATGTGATTATTCTGTGGTTGGATTGAAAGCAATTTCTGGCCTTTTCCAATAGCATCTGTTGTCACTGGAAATGCCAGCACATACAGTGACAGGCACAGGGACAACACTGACTCTGGAAGCAATTCTAGGTGCTGGGGCTCTTGAAGCAGATTTTGAGGTGTAGCTGATGGACTTGTCCAGGAGCTTAGACTTACTCTTGTGTTCTTTTCCTCCCCAGCTCTCATTGCAGGAGGGGCAGTGGGCCTCCTGTTTGCTGTCTTCCTCATCCTTCTCTTAGTCTATCGCATGAAGAAAAAGGATGAAGGCAGTTATGACCTTGGGAAGAAACCAATCTACAAGAAAGCCCCAACAAACGAGTTCTATGCTTAAAGCTCAGCAGCACCTTGTGCCCATCAAGGGACAAACAGACTTTATGGAAACACTGTGCCCTCAGATGAGATGTGCTGAACAAATGCTCTTTTTGGATTGAATTTCAAAGCAACTTTGAGAAAAAACAAACTTCCTCCGTGACCTTTCCCATCCTGCTCAGCTAACAAGGGCCCAAAGAAATACAAAGAGTCTGAAAAAAAACTCAGTGTATTTTTTTTTTCCTAAAGCTAGTGTAAAAAGAATGATGATGCCAAATTTTCTGCTTGGTTTTTATAGAGGGTATGTAAACACAAACCAGACTGTATGGAAGCAGACACCATG
The DNA here is from genome assembly GCA_013396975.1 of Bucco capensis. Taxonomy (NCBI): domain Eukaryota; kingdom Metazoa; phylum Chordata; class Aves; order Piciformes; family Bucconidae; genus Bucco; species Bucco capensis. The sequence continues at coordinate 3,777,851 of VWZO01002743.1, read as the reverse complement.
TGTTTGCATCCAGTATGCTGTGCTCAGAGTGGCTGCTTCGAGAGAAGATGGCTCTTTTTTTATCAACCTTGCTAATAGATGTCTTGCAGCAGGCTGTCAATGTGGAGAACTATTTATGAATCTCTTACACTACAGATAATGTTGCCTTATCAGGGAATAAAAGGTCCCTAGGGGCTCCAAATCCCTGAATGCAATAAAGGGCCTATGGGAGTGTCTTCCCCAGGACACTTCTGTTTCTTCCTGTTAGCCCCAGGCAAGGGTCATTAGTCCATGAAATCAGGACAGTCAGTTTTGTTTGGCCATGAGGACACCCTTTCCTTGCCTTCAGTCTCTTACTTTTTTTAAAGGATTGCTTGTAGGATTTTTATAACAAAATTTCAAAGAAAATAGCCTAATGTTTATATAAAGTTTGTAGAAAGTGTTTTGAAATAATAATAAAAAAAATCTACTTTTTTAATTTCCTCAGATTTATTTTTTCAATCCCTTTGTGTTTCCTTTGGCCAGGCATTTCTGTAGAGATGTTTTATATGATTCATATTCTGAACTGAAGCAGAGTTAGCTACAGTGTGTTACATGTTTCTTCTAGTTCTATAGCAGCTATTGTAGAAGATATTTATGGATTTCCCATAACTTTTAGGATTTGATTTTTTTTTTAATAGGACTATTTATAGTTTCTGAAATGGCTGCTCTTCTCATTTGGTAACTTTTATTCTCTTTATGTAAAACACTAATATAATGAGTCTCTGTGAAAACTATTTAAGCTTTATTCTGTGAATTTTAATTATAAATTCAAGGCAATAACTTCTAGGATTAAGCTGTATGCAAAATTGGATTCATAATATGATTGAAGTAGGGAAAAGATGAGAGTATTTCTAGCCTGTAATATATTATAATCAGTCCTATAGAGCTATATATTATATATTTTACTGAGAAACGTACAGTTGAGAGTGAAAAGGCTGGAGTTAATTCTTCAGCAGCCTTACTGTGTGAGAGGCATGGTCTCATTTGTACTGCTGTTTGTCCACAGTCTGGGAGCAGCCCGAGCCTTGGGGCTCGATTGCCATGCCCTGGGCTGTACCTGGGAGCAGGTTGTAGTCTGCTGTGTGCTGGGTTTGATCCTCTGAGTTAGAGCAGACATCCCCATCTGGTCTTGCTCTTTGAAGCAAGTGTTGGAAGCTTGCAGTACAGGGAAAAGAAGTTTTTGTTTCAGGGGCTAGCTGTGCTGAAGTCCCCTGTGGTGCTGTTGAGTACCTGCCTCTTGCAGAAGGCTGTTTGGTAGCCTGAAGTTTCCCTCAGTGGCATCTCCCAGCTGGGAGCACTGAGCTTTCATAGACTGTTTTCTCTGAACCTCCTACGGTGGGGCTTTCTTAATATCCTACCTCTACTGAGACTTAGACCAATTCTCCCAGCACTCCTAGAACAAAGTGCTTGGCCAATGCCTGTGTTCAGGAAGGTGTTACAGAACTACTTTGTGCAAGTTGTGTCCTCTTGCAGCTCTTGGAATCTGGTGTGGCTTAAGACAAAATCTGAGCGTGGATCCCCAAATGGAGTAACTGGGTAGGCAGCACAAAATGACATGGTTGTGAAGGCTGGTCAGAAATCTCATTGACTCCTGAACCCTCCTTACTGAGGCTGTCATGGGCTTGAGGCCAAATTCATAAAGGCAACAGAACAAAGAAGTTCAGCTTCAGCCTGTGGCAGCTGCTTCTCAGAGCTGGGCAGGTGAAGTGGGGAGAGCAGGGAAGCCATGGATTGGGACATTGGTGTGAGAGGACTTTCCTCAAGGGTCCTCCTCCAGCTTGACTCACTTGCTTGGTCCCAGTACAAGTGTGTTTGTGAAACTGCAGGCTCTGGGAGGCTCCGAAAACTGCAGAGTTCACTGCTGAGTGGGAAGGAGAGGGAGGACTTCACTGCCTATGGATAGCACTGCCAGGAAGGCAGGAGCGGTATGTGCTACTTGGGATAGTTAGATTCTCTTGTGTAATTGCCCTTGGGGATTTTCCACTGTTCCTGCTTTATTTTATTTTTTCTCAAATAAACTGGTACTTTCTAAAATTGGCTTTTTGGACTGTTTCTGATCTGAAATTACTTTGGGGAGGTGGATAACAGGGAGCTCATGTTTGTGTAACTTGTTGGTTTACTGAAGGAGGAGGCACACTGGGATCTGGCTTGGCAGTGGCCTGCAGCTCAAAGGGGCTTTGTCAGCTGCTCCTGAGCTGCCTCCAGCATCTGACCTACAAGTGACTCCTCTAGGACCACAGTCACTGAGTTTCTGGAGCTGCTGAAGCTCCTCCAGGCAAGTGAAGCAGATGCAGCATGGCACAATGAGGTAAGTCCATCCCTTCTCTAGTGATCAGTTTTGGCACTGAGAGGGCTGTGCCTTTGCACCCAGAAGGGCCAGGGGGGAGGTAGAGATGGACTTGTGCACATCACCGAGTGACAGCAGCATGTTCCTGTGACCTCAAACATAGGAAAGCAACATGGAGAGTTACAGCAAATTTCAAGCCAGCACTGTTTAACTGTGGGCCTTTGAGTAGGGGTAGAGCTGTTTCCCTGGGGTTAGCTGCTCTGGGAGCAGGTCCACAGGTGACTTCAGGCCATTTTGGACTAAAGCAGCTTTTCAAGACTCTGAGGAAGCTGCTGCTTCTCCAAGCCCTTCTGCTCTGGCAGCTTGGTGCTTGTGAGGGATGGGGCCCACCTCTGTCTCTCCAAGCACATGGAAGAGGGCAGACTGCAGAGAGCATGGCTGCTCCTTGGGGAAAAAAGTAGTGCAGTATTTAAATGGATTATCATCCTCGAGAAAATCTAATTCCCTTCTCCCTGGTGAGAACTCCTACTCCAGGTGGTTAGGATTAACAGGGATGGAGGAAACAAATTAGGACTAGTATACAGGTTCCCTTGGGGGTGAAGGAGTAGCAAACACTTGCCCTGTTCCTTATTGTTGCCTATCTGTCACTGGTGTGCTCTCAAAAGTCATTCTGAGAATCTGCTTCTGGTCCCAAGTAGTGCAGAGCCATGTGCTCACAGGGCTGACCTTTGCTCTGTGAGAGCTGCTGTTTGTCAGTAAATGGTGACGTCTGTGATCTTCGTTCTTCGTGTTCTTGTGCCTTGTGTGGCTGTGACAGGTTCTTGGACATGCTTCTTGGAACAACCCATGTCTTTTTTCTTTCTTTCTCTCCTGGGCTTCAGCTCTCAGTTGCAAGAATCCTGTGTACTTTCCAAAACCGCCCTCAGTGTAATAGTGCCTTGTTTTTGCAAAGCAATCTGGATGGGTACTCTGCAAATCCCTGGAGCACAAGTCTGGCTGTCTGCCTGTCCTTGCAGAGCTGAGGTTCTTGGGGTGGATTTGTCACTGTTCTCTCTGTCTGCCTTTCTGCCCTCCCTGGCCAGCCTGCCTGTATCCGGTGTTGGCTGAGGGGTGACTTGTGCTAACACCTCATGAATTCCTGGTCTTCAGCTCTGACCCCAGAGATGACACTCAGTTGTTTTTTCCTCCTAGTGCTGTTCTGGTTTTAAAATCAAAACCCTGAGGGCCTTTTTTGCCTGATTTGAACGTGGTTGGAACCTTCCTAGGTACTGATGTGATCCAGTGGCCATGGGCAGCTCTGCCTGTCCCAAACACTGCCTGGCAGTGGGGGCTGGGGAGAATGAGTGGAAGACCTGAAAGACTAAGTGTAACCTTACTAATCCCCATTATTTATGCCTTTAGAGGGGGTTTGAGGTGGAGTTCTTGGGTGTTTGAGTCCCTCATGTTTTTAGGGTGATCCATGGTGCTGGGGTGGGTGCTGTACAGTGCTGCTTGCTGAAGGAGACCCACATGGCCAGATGTGCCAGAGAAGTGCCAAAATGGGTCATAGAGATAATATGCAATAGTGCTGATGATAGCAGTGCTTGTCATCAGCACCCCTAACACTCTGGAGGGGCACATGACACCCATGGCTATGTGCAGGACACTCAGGCTGCCTATAGTGACTGCAGAACCTGTGAGGGGACAATTCCTGCACCCTGGAGACATAGTGTTTTCCCATGAGTAACCCTCAGCCCCTGGATGCTGAGCAGGGTGCACACTTGGGCTCCTTGTGGCTGCAGACAGAGGACAGGAAGAGCTCAAGGAATGGGGGTCCCAGTACAGCCCTCCCCTGCCCCCTGGGGCTGAAGGGGCACCAGTGAGGGTCACTGGGCTCCCAGTTGGCTAGATAAGCTGGGGCTATGCAGAAAGTAACAGGTTGTCCTCAGGGCTGGTTGTCCATCCCTGTTATCACTGCACCAGCTGTCCCTGATTGTTGCGGTAAAACCTTTAGCTCCTCCTTTGCCATCCTCTCTTCCTCAGTTCCAGCTGTGGGGCAGGTGCTGCTGACCAAAGTCGTAGTGTACTCAGAGTGTTGAGCCCATCACATGTACCAAAGTGGCTCCTTCAGGGTTGTGTTTCACAGAATCATTAAGGTTGGAAGAGACCCCTAAGATTATCACATCCAATCGTCAACCTATCACCACCATGCCACTAAACCATGTTCCTAAGTACCACATCTATATGGGTTTTAAATGCCTCCAGGGACAGTGATGTCACCACTGTCCTGGGCAGCCTGGGCCAATGCCTAACAACTCTTTCAGTGAAGATATTTCAGAGAGTCTCGTAGGAGGGCTGGGATGCTCACTGCCGTGTGCTGGAGCAACAGTGCCCGCGCAGGCAACAAACACCTTGTGGATGAGGAGAGTGGAGGCTTTGCACCAGGAATTGCGGGGTGCAGCAGTGCTATTCCGGGTGCCACCCTGCCCATCTGGTTCCCCTGCCCCAGCTCCGTGCTCATGGGAGCTTTTGCAGAGCATCACATCCGAGCCCTCCAGGCCATCCATCCCCCCCCGCCTGACACTGCTCCGGGGCCTGCTCGCCTCTCTCGCCTGGGCTCTGCTGCCCTCTCCCGGGCATCCTGCACAGCCAGGATTAGCTGCCTGCATTCCCCCTGCTTGCTTGCCTGCCTGCCTTCCCCCGCTCTGTTCTCGCTTTCCCGCAGCCCCACCGCGGAGCGGATGTTCTGGGGTGTCTCTGCTCCTGCCTGGCCCTGGCACCCCCCGTGGCTACAAGCTGTTTTTACCTCCTATCCCACCTCACCCTTCTTTTCCCGCCTTCTCTCTCCTTTCTCCTTTCCTCCCTCTCCTTTCTCCTTTCTGTTGGCCTTCCCCCTCCCCCTTTTGGGGGATTGTATCAATTCTTCCTGCTTATTCCTGCCCCAGTTTTCCAGTGTATTGCAGGATCCTCAGTGCAGCTAAAGGCCCTGAGCCCTTGGCAGGAGTGTTGAGGAGGGACTGAAACAGCTTCTCACTTGGAGATGCAACCAGCTCCTGAACCATCCGATGGGAGCAAGTGCTTCCCAGGTTTGTGCTCCTTACCTGAAAGTGTCAGAGAATGCCTTACCAAGGCATTAGCTATGTTGCTTTTTGTCACAGCTATTGCAGCCAAAGCTGGTGGCCAGCTCTACAGAGATGCTCTGGGCTTTGAAGAGCATCTAGGACCCACAGGGAAATAGCATTTCCCTGTAAAAGGCATTAAAAGAGCCTTTGTGAAACTCTGCTGTGGAGAGGAGCAGCTCACAACTGGACGCCCCAACAGACTGTCACCCCTAGCAGCTGGTTAGCTGGGGAGGATGTGGGGCACAGTGTGAGCTCAGGGGGCAGATGGACCCCCAGAGCAGCTGTGTGGCAGGGGATGCTCAGGCTGAGCAAGGGCTAGCAGGTGCTGGCTTGGCTTTCCCCTAGGGGCTGCACCTTCCAGGAGCTCAGGCCTCTGTTTTGGGAGCTCACCCTATGCCCAGCTCACCCCTGAGCTGTGGTGGGAGAGCAGGGCTGGAAAAGGCTTCTCCCTCTGACCCTCTGATGTCAGGATCTGCTTTGTTGTGTATCTGGAGATGATCTGACCGTGCTGTGCCTCAGGCTGCAGCCAATGCAGGGAGAACCCCCTGCTCACCAGTATCCCACTCTTGCCCCAGTGCCTTGGGGATGGACCCTTCTCCTTGCACTTTCCCCAGAAGGGCAAATGAGGGTGCAGATCTGCTGTCCTCATATGGAAACCAGAAGGGGTAGGGATTTCTGCTACCATCCTAAATTATTGGTGGCTTGGGAAAAGCGTGGGAGGGAAAAGCTGTAATGATGCATTGTCCCTGGGAACAGATTAAACTTAATAACACAGGGTCACTGCTGCAAAGGTGCATCCAATTGATGCAGTGAGATGAGGCAGAGCTGGGGGCTGGGGAATGGACTCCTGGGGAGCATGTCTGGTGTGACCCCACAGTGCTGGGAGCTTGCTTGGGAAAATCCAGGGCTGCCCTGCAAAGAGAGGGGCTTGGGGTGTTTCATAGAGGAGCCCTCTACCCAACGTGGAGGTCCTACTGGGCTGTGGGGACAGTGAGTGCTGGCAGCCACAGGCCTCCCATGCTTCTCCTGGCCTGGGACCAGCACACTGTAAAGAGCTGCTGCATTCACCACTCTGGGAGCCATGTCCCCAGAGCCATCTGCAAGCCTAGACCTGTGAAGGTTGTGCCAAGCATCATGGAGGGTGTGGTGGAGACAGCCTGGCTCCCAGTGAGCAGCATCCCCAGCCTCGGGGCATGAGATGGTGGTGACAGTGGCTTGGTGCAGAGCCTGAACCCCTGGAGATCTCAGGGACAGGGATGCTGGCTTGGCTTAGCACCTGAGTCCTGTGGATGCATCTATATTCAGCTGTAGGTGTGAAATGCTGCCCTAGGACTAGTGGCCCTTTGTTCTCCTTCCTCTTGCACTTTCCCCAGATGGTGCTGAGCATCTGCCAGCAGTAAGGCCCTTCCTGGCCTTAGCCTGCGTGGTGCTTGTGTATGATCTGGCCACTGAGGCCATCTGAGGCTGTTGGGCTCATTGCAGGTTTGCTTTGCAAGTCATCTTCTTGGTAAAGGTGATCCAAACCCCTGGTCCTCCTGTTGAGCCTTTCCTGGGGCTGCCAGGAAGATGATAGCCAGGGGCCCATTGTGCACATCTTGAAAGCAGAGCCAAAGCTTGAGGCTGCCTAATTTTGAAGGCAACCTGCTGGGACCAGCTTGAGGGGCAGAGTGGCAAGCTATCCCATGCCACTGCCCTGGTGAGCAGTTGTACCATCACCAACCAGTTGTTTGTTGGAAACCAGTTTGCTGCAGCCACAAGCCCATTACTGCTCTGCAGCCCAAGGGTGGGAGCCTTTCAGTGTGGGGCAGGGCAAGGACTGGGTGTCCCCAGATCTCTGTGGGGTTTGTCAGGAGCACAGATGGACATGAGGGTGAATATCCCTATGGCTCTGCCCAGCCAAGCTGGTGTGAGCCCAGGGAGCTGGGGGTGTTCCCACTAGACCAGCTCACCTGTGGGCACTTCCCTTGCTGTTGGCCCTGGGTAGCGGAAGGCTCGGGGCGTTTTGTCCAGTATTGACATTGCAGAGGGAAAAGATCTGTTTTTTAATCACAGGCTGGTTATTTAGGGGGAGCAGGAGGTGAGCTGGCTGCCCCAGGCATGCAGGAGGGAACAATGGGGCCACTGTGCAGCCGAATGCCCCAGCTCCTGTCAGAAAGGTCCAGTGAGGGCTTTTCAGCACGTTCCTATTCCCCCGCTTGGGTATAATTACATGGGGGAACAAAGAGCCCTTCAGACCTGCCCACTCCCCCCAGCACAGTCCTGGGGGGCTGTGTGCACACACACGTGTCAGCCCTCAGCAGGGTGCAAGGGGATGGTGACCTCCCCCTCCCCCCAAAGACAGCCCATTGGGGCCAGTGACACTGGGTGGTGGCATGGGGACAAACCCTGGGTGCATCCCCAGCTCCCCTGGGAGCCATGCCTGGGGTCTGGTGGGTCCCTCTCCTGGAGCCCCACTTGTGGCAGTGTGTCCCAGGGCAGAAAGCAAAGAGCTAATCTCACTGTGCCCCTCAGCACTGATCCTGCTCTTGTTGGTGTTAGTTCAGCCATATGCTGCAGTGAGTTTAACAAAATGCCTTTTCTTCTGTCCCTGTGGTGCCTCAACCTGTGCGTGGGAGACACTGTGAGCTCCCTTTCTGGGTGCTGGTTTGGGGCTCAGCAGGGTCTGTTCCTTTTGCTCCTGTTCAGGCAGGCAACTCCTGGCAGTCCCTCTGGGTGGGGTTGGGATGGCCAGATGCCCACAGGCAGTGTGCTGAGGGCTTTCCATCCAGCCCTGCACGGGTCTGGCAGGCAATGATCACACTGAGTATCCTTGTGCTGAGTGTGTGAAGGACTGAAGCCCCTGAGCTGCTGCCCCTGGCAGGGCTGAGCCCCTCTCATAAAATCACAGAATTGTTTAGTTTGGAGAAGACCTTTAAGATCATGGAGTCCACTGTTAACCTAACATTGCCAGGTCACCACTAAACCATGTCCCTCAACACCACATTTACATGTCTTTTAAATCCCTCCAGGGATGGTGACCTCAGCACTTCTCTGGGCAGCCTGGCTTCACAGCCCTTTTAAGGAAGAAATTTTTCCTAATGTCCTACCTAAGCCTCCCCTGGCACAACTTGAGGCTGTTTCCTCTTGGACCTGATGCAGCCCGGCTCAGGCTAGGACTGTCAGGCAGCAGTGTAGGGTCTGGTATGTAACTCTGCTCACTCCAAGCCCTACTGCCTGGGGAGGTTCCCAGGGCCAGGCTCACTCTCTGGAAACAGGTTTGTGCTGGACCGAGCTGTACCCACACATCAAAGCTGTAGCAATTAATTCTCTCTGTCTTTATTCCAGCCCACATCTGCTGCTTGGTCCACACCCCAAAATCCTGGTGCTGCCTGGGGCTATGGCCAGGTCCAGGTCCTTGTTCTGGTTGCAGGGAGCAAGGACATTTCACTGTGGAGTGGAAGCCCTCCAGCTACTTCTCCTTTCAGCTGCTGTCTTGGCAGATCCTGGTGCCCATCCCAACATTCCAGTCCCTTTGCAGAGACCCAATGGAGTGGATTGTCCTGGCCAGGCCTGATGCAGAGGTGAGGGGCACTAATGGAGAAGTTTGGGGCATCATCCCCAAGCTGTCCCACTCCAAACCAGGCAGGCCAGGTTTAACAGGACAGGGGTGCAGAGGGTGCCAGGACTTTGCGTGCATGGCATTGTGCACTCCCTGCTCCACATGGTACTCTGAGCAAAGCCATGCTAGGGTTAGCAACCAGCCCAAAAGCCCTAGGGCTGTGGGTGAGCACCCAGGGGTGCTGCTCAGCTCCTCAGCTGGTGGCTCCACAGCCACTGAGTCCTTGCTGGGCTCACAGGGAGGGAGCCGCACCCAGGCAGTTCTTTCTCAGTGCTGATCCCTAACTGTCTGCCTGGTTTACATGCCTAATTGCAGCAATGGTGCATGGAAAGCAGGCCTGTGTTTTTCAAGTGCAGTTGTTTATTTTAGCTGTTTAAAAATCCACTTTCCCTCCCCTCTGAACCCTAAGAAAACTATCCCTGTGTTTCTTTTGAGAGCGAGATGAACGCAGATTACCAGCTCCCTCCATCCTGTCCCCTCTAGCTGGGCTCCCTGAATCCCCCAGCAGCACTCCAGCGTGGGACCAACCACAGGAAGCTGTGTCCAGAGCTGACCGAGCACCCCTACTCCAGCCACTAAGCCCTGGCTGCAGTGGTCCAGTCCTGCATCCCAGTAGGGTGCTGCTGGCCCTTGGGATCAGTCCTTCCCTGGGCAGCAGGGAGTCCAGAGCTTGCTGGGAATGAGCTTGTTTTCAACTTGTTTTTTTGGGGGAAAAAAAAAAAAGGAAACCAGATTTTCCACAGGCTTTTTAGCTGCTAGCTCAGTGCTGAGCATCCAGAGCCTTGGGCACAGAAGCATGGCAGTCTCTGCCCTGAGCAGCCTGTCTCAGGATAGGGGCTAATAATTCCTGCTCCTGGCATTGTCAGTGCTGTGGACACACAGGGATATCTCTCTCTGCCTCACTCTGTCCTTAATGCTCTTTGGGTTGTTTTTTTTAGAGTCTGGCCAGTGGGGCCACATGCTTGGGCAGTTCCCAATGTGCTTGGAGTCTCCTGAGCAGGTAACAGTAATTCCTCAGCAACCCAGCTCAGCTTATTTTGGCCCTGGGGTAGTTTTGCATCCTGCTGCCCAGGTGGGTTATTTATAGCTCTGTCAGAAAAAGGATAAAGTCAGCATAGGTTTTCTGGGAACTGCCCAAACCCATGGCCATGTATGCAGGGCTGTGCTGTTCTGGAGCCAGGGGTACCCTCGAAGGGATGCTTAGGGTAGTGGGACCCCACTGGGGTCTGTGGGTGGAGCTGGGACCAGTATGGGGGTTTGACAGGGAGAAGCTTATTTTGGCTCATGGTGAAGTAACTGGCCCTTCAGTTCAGTTTTGTTGGCTGAGCCCCATTTGAGCACTGCACCAGCCCTGGCATCAGCCCCAGGGGCACCGTGTTTCCAAGTCAAGGGGTTTTCTCCACACCTTTTCCCTGGCTGATGGCCACAGCTCCAGCCCCACATGCCCCATTCCTGAGGGTAGGTGATACATTTACACCAGGCAGCAGGCCCATGGGCCTTCTTGACCATCCAAAGGCTCTGCCTGGGACAGCCCCAGGTGAAGGGCTTAGGACTGGGGGGACAGGCCCTTCTGGGGGAAGGGGAGGTGGTCCCACTTGCTCCATGTCTGCAGCAGCTCATCCTGACGTTGGGTCCCTGGTGGTGCCCCTCCAGAGGGGATGGGTAGGGACCTGGGAGTGCTGCCACAGCTCTGAGCTTGCTCATTCATGTTGGGGAGAAGCTGCAGCGCTGCAGGGGGACATGCCCTGGGCTGCCCTTGCCAAGGCAAACACCTGGTACAGAATAGCCCTGTTCCATACAGACCCACAGCCAGCCACCCCGCTCTGTGCACCCCTCATGCTCAGTGGGGTCCAAAACCCCTTTAACCTGAGTTTTTTTTGACCTTTCTGCAGGTGTGGTTGCAAATTGCCCTACAAGCAATTCAGCCACCAACCACCTCAGTGGCAAGAATAATGTCACCAGGCTGGATTGGGGCTGAGAGAGCAGGTAAGAGACATTCTCTGCACCCTCATGTGTCAAACACTCAACCAACCCATCAGGAAATATCCTGTATGGTTTGGGGCAAAATACAGTGCAATGGCTGTTTAAATAAACAAAAACCAGCCAAACCCTCTGAATTGGCAGGAAATGTGCCCCAAGGGTGGCCTGAGATGCCCAGGTGATCTCCAGTACCCAGTGCAGGTCCCAGGCTGGTCTGAGCCTCTGGGCAGTGGGAGCTCGGACAGTGTGATGAGTGTGGCAGTACTCAGCAGGCTGGATGCTGGTGGCTGGGTCACTAGATGGCAGCAGCTCTTCTTCCAAACGGCAGGACAGTGCTGAAAGAGAGAGGCAGACTGAGACTAGACTTCGTAGAATCACAGAACGGTTTGAGTTGGTAGGGACCTTAAAGATCATCTGGTTCCAACCCCCTTCCACTAGACCAGGTTGCTCAAAGCCCCATCCGACCTGGCCTTGAACACTTTCAGGAATGAGGCATCCACAACCTCTCTGGGCAATCTGTTCCAGTGTTTCACCATCCTCACAGAAAAGAATTCCTTCCTAATATCTAATCTAAATCTCCTCTCTTTCAGTTTAAAGGCACTGCAACTTGTCCTTTCGCTACATACCCTTGTAAAAAAAAAAAATCTCTTTCCACCTTTCTTGTAGGCCCCCTTTAATGCTCATGTGGAATTTTGTTTCACGGAGGAAAAGCCACAGTTTTATTTTCTTCTTGATATTTTTGAAGGTATGCTCACTCCTGGGACCTGAAATGGCTCTTTGATGTGGTAGGGCTTTGGGCAGCCCCAGCTGCTCTCCAGCCTGCTGGGAGCAGGAGATCCTCATTGCCTTCAAGCCTCACCATTGCCTGGGGATGTTCATGCAACAGCATGGCTGCATACACTGTAAGTTATCCTAAGCATCCCTAAAACATTTGATTCTTTTCCTAAATCCCCAACTCCTGTGGTGATGTGAAGGCTTTTTCATGCTTCTTTTTATACCCATATTGGGGATGGAGAAAAGCTCCATGTACAATTCAGGAGCTCAGAAAAGAGCTGCCAGATGGGTTCCAGCAGCAGCCCAGTTTGGAGCAGGCACCCAGCTCAGCAGAGCTGGCGGGATGGTGCCTGTGTTTCCCTGACACGTGCTGGGCTGTAGCAGGATCTAGCCGAGACAGGCACTGCTGGCTCATGGGCGAGTGGGGACATGCAGCTAGCTGCAGGGCTGCTGCCTGGGTGAGACGTTTGTGTTAATCAGTGATTATGCAAACAAACAGCTCTGCCATGCCACCAGCTCCTCTTCCACGATGTGCAGCATATGTTCCCATGGCAGGGAAATGTCTCCTCCAGGAGCTGCAAAACTCCTCGTTTCTGTTTGCAGGGCTTGCTGTAATAAGCATGTTCAATGCAGCCTGTAGCTGGTCAGGGGAGACAGGACCCCCCCCCTCCCCCGTAGCCCCCTCAGCCTGCTGACTACAGCCTCTCCCCTTTCCCCGTGTGGCTTGAATTGCTGTGGCCGTTTGCTAATCCATCAGGGTTCAAGAATGAGCCACTCGGTGTTTTCTTGGCCTCTCCAGCAAAGCACTACACCATAAACAAAACAAGGGAGGCTTGTTCCAAGCCCTTGAAATCAACAAGCAGTGCTCCTCCTGCCCTTCAGGACCAGGGTGCTGCTAAATATAGCCAAGGGTGCTTTCCATTCATAAAACGTGGTTTATACCCTGGCCTCCAAGGGAGGGGAGTGGGCTGAGGAGCCTATGGGCTGCAGACACCCCTGCATGGGATGCAGGCAGAAAACATCCTTTCACTGCCCTCCAACTCTTCTCTGAAGAGATGGGGAAGGAAGTGCTTTTGGGGGTGATATGGGGAACTCCTCTGTTCAGGTTGTTTAAAGGATTTTCTTGCATCTCATCCTGGGGTTACACTAGGGCCAGGGTGGGTTTGCTGGGGAAGTGAGTGTAGAGAGTGGTAAGTGGGGGCTGATGGGGTGACCCAAGCAGCTGCCACACAAGGGAAACCCCCACTGCTCCCAGCTCCTGTATAAGATGCTTGAGCATTTGCCAGGAACCAGCTGTTCCCAATACCTAATGGGCACATCAGGACCTGCCTTCTGCTTAAGGGAATTACTTCCTTTGGAAACTCCCTGCAGATCTTCACATGGTTACCCTTCCTCTGTTCTCCAACCATTTCCTTCTCTGGCTCTTGGTTGTTAGGATCATAGAATGTTAGGGGTTGGAAGGGACATCTGGAGATCATCTAGTCCCCTCTGCAAGAGCAGGATAACCTAGAGCAGATTGCACAGGGTGGTGTCTAGTTGGGTTTTGAATATCTCCAGAGATGGAGACTCAACAACCTCCCTGGGATGCACTGTAGTATTCTCCCTGAGTTTTTCCTTCAGTAGCTGCAGTTCCAGTTGCACATGAATGTGTCTGCTAACAGCTTTTTTCCCCCCTCTATGAGAGTCCTGTCTTGGAGAAGAAGGAAATCCATCTCCTGAAGGAGTTCTGGGAGGTGCTGCCCCTGGGAACACGTGGGTTAGGACCCTGGAGATCCAAGCCCTTGTGCTCCAGTGGGAGCCAGGGCCATGTGCAAGCTGCAAAGAGAAGAGACCAAGACACCAGGCATCACTGTGCACCTCCCTGCTGGGTGGTATGAGGCTGCTGGTTCTTGCAGCCCTGGATTCAGTATCCAGAGCTGCAGCATGGCAGGGGACAGGCTGCACATTGGGGCTGTCAGTCTGTGCAGTGCTGGTGCCTGAAGCATGTTGGATCACATCAAGCATGCAGGTAAGCTGGGCAAAGAGCCAGGGATGCCCATGTCCTCCTGGGGTAGTGTGGGTGGTGGGCATGAGGCTTCCCCTGCTCCCCTGCCTGATGGCACCCAGTTCAGTGTGGGTTAAACATCTCTGTGGGTTTGGCAGTTGGATTGTTTCAAAACCTAGTTCAGGAGTGCCAAACCAGCAGGTTTCCAGGTACACCTTGGCCTTTAGATGCCACGGAGATTTGAAGAGGAAGCAAAGCTGTAAGACCCACTCTGCATAATTCTCCAGTTTGGCTCCAAGAAACCTGGCTGCTTTTTATGGCATCTTTAGATCTGCAGTTTCTGCTGATGCCAGCACTGCAACTTCTGTGTGTGGGTAAGTGTGTAAAAGAACAGAGCTCAGCAGGGCTATGGCAGGTAGGAAGAGCTGGGTTTTACACTGAAGTTTGTTTCTCTTTTTTCCCTTTTCCTTTCAAAATAACCCCATTTGGGCCTCCAATAAAAAACCAAAACATCTGGCGCTGGGTGTTTGGCTGCTGGAAAGCAACTCCTCATTACTGAAAAGCACAGAAGTGGCGCAGGGATTCCTGGTATACATCAATAACACTTAAGGTCACATTCATGCATCATCCCTGTCTCTCCTAGCCTTTGAATATATGGACTGAGGACATCAAGGGAGCTGTGATGCTCGGTGCCAGCACAGGAGGTAAATTGTGAAGGTTTGTAGAGAAGCAATTGAATCAGTAAAGAGTCCTTCAAGCCTGATTTATTGATGCTCTCAAGTGAGATCTCAGCAGGGTGAGATGCTGCCATGAAGAAGAGACAAGTCAGCAAATCATAACAATGGAGGTTGCATTCAATGTGTGGAGAGGACCCTTTGGCAGGGCCACTCCAATCCCTGGGTGGGGATGCTCCCCTTCCCCAGGGCTGATGGAGAGTAAGCCTGCCCAGCTCGCTAGCTCTGCATGAAGAGGTGGAAGTTGGTCCTCGTGAACTCCTGGTGGATGCTGTCAAGTAATTTGTCTGAGTCCTGGGGAGCCTCTGAGAGGACCTGCTGCCCTGGGATGAAGCTCTGCTCTGGGGTGTAGGTGAATGAGAATGAGCTGGAGTAGATGAGGCCATCATCTCTGATCAGCAGAAGTGGGACTGTAATGGGGTATCGTAGCCACCTCCAGTCACTGCCAAAGGCAGAGACATCAGGGACGACACACATGAGGGACTTGGGGCTCCTGGGAACAGTGCAGGAAAGGAAAACATATGTTAACCAAGCAGGGTCCTAGGTGGGAGTGGCTGGCAGTGAGTTCCAGCACAAATCTACCAGCCTGGAGCTCAGTGTGAAGCCTCTGGGTGGTTTCCCCTCTCCTCTCTGATGTTTTATTCCTCTCTGCCAGGGTTGCTTAGTTTGCAGCTCCCTGAGGTCCTGGTTGTCCCCCACCCACCACCATCTCCAGACTGCAGCCAGGGAAGGGAGCAGGCACCAGCCAGACTCAGTCCTGCCTCTTTTTGCAATGCTCATGCTCGGTCCTGCAGAGAAGACAGTGCAAGTGTCCCTGTCCCCAAGGCTGGCAGCCATGTCCCTCCCAGAGCAGCCCAAACCCATCTGCCATTCCCTGCCATGTTACCTGTACATTGTCTCTGCTTCCACATCTCCGAACCAGACCTTGAGGTGTGCATGGAAATACTCCCCTTGCACCTCCAGCATAGCCACATCCCCACCGCCCGTGAGCTGTGCCAGAGAGAGTGCACAGCAGTGTATTACATGGTGGAAAGGGCCAGACTCCTTTTCCTGCAGGATGATCTGCCACAGCATCTCATCTCCACCACAGCCTCCCAAAAGTAGGAGATGCTGAGCATAGGTGCAAGGGCTCAGGAGCTGTGACAGGGGCAGGTGACAGAGAGGTGGGGGTAGCCTGTGGCTGTGTCTACCTGCAGGGCAGAGATGAGTGGCACTGGGCTGACAGGCTTGCAGATGCAGGCCAGGCTCTCACTGAAGGTGTACTCCACCATCTCAGTGCCGATGATGGTCCAGCAGGAACCATCGTTCAGCAGCTCCCGGTTGGCTTCCTTTGGGCAGGGAGATGCCTGCAGAGAGTGTCACAGCTCCAAACACACTGCAGTGAGGATGGCAGGGGCCTGTGTCAGGATGCCTGGCTTCTGCCCCTACTGTCTTTGTTCTATTGAGTAACTGCCTTGCTCACTGGGAATCACAGTATCATAGACTGGTTTGGGTTGCAAGGGACCTTTTAAAGGTCATCTAGTCCAACCCCCTGCAGTCAGCAGGGATGTCTTCAACTAGATCAGGTTGCTCAGAGCCCCAAACAACCTGACCTGGAATGTTTCCAGGGATGGGGCATCTATCACCTCTCTGGGCAACCTGTGCCAGTGTCTCACCACTCTCAGTGTAAAAATTTCTTTCTTTCATCTATTCTTCCTTAGACTTATATCTAGTCTAAACAGGGATCATAATGCCTTTATAAAGACCTTGGTGGCAATATCCCCACTGCAGCAGGTGAGCTGGAGGCAGATTTGCAGCAATTCTGACCTTAGTTTGGATGCAAACCCCCTTCACTGGAAGGCTATTCCCAGTGACATGTTCCCCTGCCAGCAGCAACACAGAGGGGCTTGGAGAGAGGACAAGGAGCATTCCAGGGATTCTCACCCCCTCCTTGAGCTGCCGTACCTGGAACTGGATCACTTTCTCCGTGGAGAGGCACAGGTACATGTGGTCACTGCCCTGGAACTGGAAGGCACATTTGTGGAGCTGGGAGATGGGCTCATCCACATCCAGCATGGCATACTGCTTCGTCACCTTCCGGATGATCTGTGGGGCAGCATCCCAGTGATGGTATCCATCACTCTGAGGCACAGAGCAGCCACATGAATGGAGGCTTACCAGGGGAGGCAGGGTGATGCCAGTGGCTGTGCAGATGAGCTGGACCACGGAGCCGTAGCGGATATAGCCTTCCCGCAGAGGGAACTCACTCCGGGTGCAGTGCTCATCAGCTTGGCAGGGAGGAGAGAGGCAGAGTCACCACTCTGAGCAGCTGGGGAGTAGGTCAGCCTGGGACACCTTAATATGCAGAGGTCTGGCCATGCTCCCAGTGCTTCTTACTGCTTTCTCTGCTCTGTAGATGCTTGCTGCTTGGACAGATCACTGCTCCCTGAGAACTCAGCACAGGAAAGCAGGACTGGGATGCAGGACATTGCAGGAACATGGCTGGAGGCAGCATGAGCAGGGATGCTGCTGGGCATTGACCTGTTCCAGGCAAGTTACTTGCTTGGATTTGTGAATCTCTAGACCAGTACAGCCTCTTGCTGCCCCGTTTACAGCCTGTGTGCTCTTACAGTATGATGCCAACACTCAAGGTCAACGGGAAACAGCTATTGGTTCCAGAGATACACCAGGCAGAGGTGAGTTCCAAGCCAGATTCCTGCATCCCTAGGCTAATTCCCACGCCTTTCACCCCCAAGAACTGGCTTTGCAGGGGGGGAGAGCTGGGGCTGGAGGCTGGCAGCCCTGGCCATGGCCAGTATCAGCAGTCCCCTGAGGCTCCTTACCCAGGTGGAGGGTGAAGGCTGCCCACTGCCTGGCGCTGGCGATGAAGGCTCCGCCCTCAACAGAGAGGTAGCGGGTGCTGACGGTCTGGGAGCGCAGGCGGTTGAAGAGGGAGACTTTGGAGCCCGAGGAGATGCAGACTGTGGGGAGAGGTGGCTGGGTTAGTGCTTGTCAGGTCCATATGTGGCTTGACCTATGGCTTTGTCAAGCCAAGGGGAGGACAAGTCCTAGTTACTCATGTAGGCAGCCCAGCAGGAACCAGAAACCTTCAGAAAAGAGACATTGATATATCAAGATATATTCCCCCTCTTTTGGGGGGGTGTTCATGGGCTTTGGGTCAGACGCAAGCTGTAAGCACTCAAGAGCATCCCACCCCAGGCTCATGCCCACTTTCCTCCCTGCAGAGCCATCTCCATACGCACGGTCTGTGTTCTTCAGTGACTGCTTCTTCTGCGAGGGTTTGGAGATGACCTTGATCAGCTTGCTGTGGAAGGTGCCAATCTCCTGCCCGTTGCTGAAGAAGAGCTTCAGGACCAGGCGGAAATGCTTGCGCTTGTCCACGTCTGAGATGTACAGAGCCTTGGCACAGCTGAAGCCCTGCCAAGGGCAGAGAGGAGCTGCTGGCAGCTCCAGCCCAGCCCTACCAGCCTTCCTCACCCTCCTCACAGTCCTGCAAGGACATAATAGTGCCCTTTCAAAGAGCCTCAGGTTCATTCAAAGGGGGAAATGACCAGAGATGTTATTACAGGTGGAGTGAAGAGCTGGGGATCAGCAGAGACTTTATTTACACTCAGGGCAGAGAATTTCTCTTGGAAATGAACGTTCACGTGCAATTTATCCCACATAACATGAGGAATTGCCCTGGGTTTATGGTTTCCCTGCCGCCCTGGCTAATACTCTGTGCTTTAGCAGCACTGCAGACAAAGGCTCTTTTTGTGAGGTTTCTGGCTTGACTCAGACCACACTCTTTGGGGACCACAGATAATGCTTTTTCTTCTTTATTTTCCCTCCTATCAAAAGATGCCAGAGCTCTGCTGAAGCTCCTGAACTTTGGGAATTGATCAGGTTCATTTTTTTTTTTAGCAGTTTTTCTGCAGTAAAAGACCAGGCTTTCATTTTTAAGCTGCTCATTGAGACAAGGTACTGGGGCTGAGGGAGCTGTGCAGATTTGGCAGCTTGCCTGTCACAGGGCTCTTGACCTGAGAAGATGGTGCTAAAGAAAGACAGGGCCCTTTGCGATGCCAGGGGAGCCTGCCCCACTGCTCAGCTGCCCCATATAGCACAAAGGGTGGCAGAGCAGGCCATGGAGCAATGGCTAGGAAGGAAGGACCATGACATCCAGAGTGTGGGGTGGCACCAGGGACAGCCCAGCCCCTCCATGAGCAGGATCTCCACAGCCCTAGGGAGCAGTGAGCTTTACCTTTGCGTCTGGCTGCTCCTCAAAGCTGAGCTTCTGGGTCTCCATCAGGCTGCTGCCCATGCTGTCCAGCCCCATGTACCCACATACCCGAAAACCTGCCTCTCCCAGGTCCCCAGCTGGAAGAGATGGGGAGAGTTACCCTCCAGCCCCTGCACAGACATCTGGACTTCAAAGGGCTCATTTTCGAGGGGGAAAGTGGAGTTTAGGTACAAAGGTAAGATATACTGAGTCTCTCTCCCCATTGCAGAGATGGAGGGCAGCTCTCTGTGGCATGGGAGGGAGGAGAGGCCCAGGGATGCTTCCCAGTGCTTACCTTTTATCTGCTCTTGTTTTAACTTCCATCCTGGCCCACTCAGGTAAACACAAGGTGGAGGGCAGAAAAACCTGCAGAGACAGATGGCACTTCAGCATCCAGAAAAGGTGCTTGAGGGTGATGGGATGGCTGTGCTGAGAGCAGAGACCTTCACTGAGGCTCACTGGTGCCAGGAGCAACTCTTGAGAGGTATGTGATGCTGCAGTGAGGGGCTGGAGACCCCCTGGCTGGGGGACACAGCCAGGGCTGGCCCAGAAAGGCTGTGGATGCCCCATTCCTGGAAGCGTTCAAGGTCAGGTTGGATGGGGCTTTGAGGAACCTGGTCTAGTGGAAGGTGTCCCTGCCCATGGCAGGGGTTTGGAACCAGGTTCCTTTCAACCCAAACTGTTCTGTGATGATTTGGTGGTGCTGCTGGTGGCCATGAGCCCACTGGCCCCAAGATGGCCTCAGGAGGGGAGGGCAGGGCACCTCAGCCTCCCCCACCCCAACTAGAGGGGGGACTGGGCCTCTGCCCATCTGCCATGTGGGAGTTTCAGCAGGGTGGGAACAGAGTTTGCATTCACAGCCAGATTCAGAGCCCAATGCAAATAAATCTAAAGCCAGGGTTTTAGAAACCTATTTTCCTGTGTTTTATTTGGATTCCCACTGTCTTTGCACTTGTGTGAATGGTGCAAATTCATCCTCTGTTGATACTGGGTAAAGCACTAGCAGAGAAAATACCAGTGCAGGGGGTTGGATATTTCAGAGCCCTAAAGTTCTGGGGAGGGGTTTATTTAACCAAGCTATCTACAGCATGGACTCCTGACTCCCACTATAAAGGAAAAGAGCACCAGCACCTTTAAGCTTTAAC
Source organism: Bucco capensis (assembly GCA_013396975.1). Classification (NCBI taxonomy): domain Eukaryota; kingdom Metazoa; phylum Chordata; class Aves; order Piciformes; family Bucconidae; genus Bucco; species Bucco capensis. The sequence continues at coordinate 3,757,969 of VWZO01002743.1, read as the reverse complement.
CCAGGACCTCAATGCTGGTTTTCTTTCCCTCTCCAGATCTGGCATGTGATTTTCATGCTCACCCCTTGCATGGGGTCTGGAGCAGGGGCAAAAGGCTGTCCCAAATGCTCAGTGATATGAGGGTTTCCCTCCTGGTTGGGAGACCCAGTCCCACAATAAAACCTTTGCCTGTGGACAAGCAGCCCCTGGCAGGAGGCTGGATGCAGTGGGGACTTTGCAGGCACAGTCTGCCCAGCCTAGAGCTGTCTTCTGGGGTGGCTGGGCTCTGGGGGGGTTATGCTTTAGAGGTAGAGTTTGTCACCTCATAGCTACTCCATACTTGGTAATAAAGGATTCTTTGTATCACAAGGATTAATGGAAGATTCATCACATTACAGTGCCACAGTCCAATGTTACTGCCCTGGAGCAGTTATTCTGGAGTTTCAAACCAGAACCTCAAGGTATTTTTACAGTGTGGGAAGGATTTTCAGAAATAGCAGCTCTTGAAGACCATGGGCACTGATGGGAACGCCCCAGTCCCTGCTGTGGCTGCTCAGATGTTAGGGCAAGATTTCCAGAGTGCTTGAAACACTGACCTTTCCTTTTCTTTATGTTTGTAGTTTTGTTTTTGAGAGGTATGATCTGAATGGTATCTTTCTTTCTTTCACTTCATCTTTCTGCTCTCCAGTACTTCACAGGAGGAACTTAGCCACTAAGAATGTCTAACTGGGATGGATGTAGGTGGAGGTCAATATCCTTATTCAATTCATAAAAAACTAAATGATGGGCCTGGCTGCAAAGAGGTCAAGAGTGGATGGAGAGGGGATATGTTAAATTATTTGCTTCACTATCTTAGATCAGAGAAATCTCACAAGGCTGAAACTGAGCTTTAGGTAGCCAGGTTGGAAGTGGCTGTCAGAGAAGCTGCAGCAATCTCCTACCTTTTTTCATTGCCATATGACTTCTGGGCAACTTTGGCATGCAGGATCAGCACTGTCTGGTCTGATGGCAGCTGCAGGTACCTCTGCACGCCGTCCCGAAGCAGGTTGGTTTGGTATGGGTTGGATCTACAAGACAGAGGTCCCCCAGCTCTGAAACATCAGAACCAGGCTCCTCTTGCCTTACCAGCCCCGTGCCAGCCTGGAGCTTCCCCTGTATCCAGCCTGACAGTGTGGGGAAGGTGGAGAGGCTTTCCCCTCAGAAAGCACTGGAGCTCAAAGAGCATCTCAACTGTTGCAACAGCAGGGTTGGTGTTGGAAAATATAAAGTTTAAATAACTGTTTCATCAGTTTTCTAACAGGACACTATGTTTATAGCTCTGAAATGTCCATTTCTAAGACTTCCAGTCCCATGTGATGGTAGCAGGGCTTTAATTGACTCTCAGTTTGGTTTTCACCCTGATGTTCTTGTTGTTGTGTGGCTTTGGGGCAAGTTGGGAAACACTGCTGCTGAGGCATTAGTGCAGCTGGGGCTGCTCTTGGCTTCTGCAAGGGCTGTTGGGTGAAAATAGCTGCATTTTTTTCCAAGATCTAAGAAGTAGGTGGTTTTGCTGATTCTTTCTGCTCTATTAACTAGAAGGAGTTCCCAAGCAGCTGGCATTTAACTCTGCTAACTTAGTAGGTTGGGCGTTAACCAGTTGGAGAGAGATGAGATAGGTCCAAGCCCAAGGTGCCAACTGGGACACGTGTACAAGAACTGGGGGATGAGAGGTGGGAGAGTTATGGGGTGTCTACTGTGGAGACCTTCTGTGGTGCTGACTTGCTTTGAGAAGAGGTGAGAATGCTCATTTAAAGAACATCAGCTCTTGCCCTACTGAAAGCCTCTAAACCCCTAAGTACCTTTGGCTGGATAAGAGGAAACCAAAGGAGAGGGAAGGGGTGCTGCCTTGGGCAGGAGTCCCTCCTTGGCACATCTCCCTCGTGACCTCTCCACACAGTGGTACCCTCACATCAGAGGCAGAGAGAAAGAGCAGAGGCCAAAGAAGGCTGAGAAGCCCCAAGCACAGCTGTGAACACATTGCTGAGACACGAGGAGAAAGCAGCTGGGGATGGTGGGCAGCACTGGGAGAAAACTTGGAGGATGCCCAGAGGATGGGGAGCATCAGCCATGGCTACCCAGGGAAAACCTTGCAAGAGGTACATGTGGGGCATTTCCATTAAATCAGTCTCCCCTCTTAAATGGGCTAAAAATGGAGAATAATTCAGGGCATAAATGAACAGATGCATGAAGAGAGGCAACTCTGGTCCTGCCAAACATCCTAAAGCAGGCTATGGTGAGATCCTTCTGGGCTCAGAGGGCAGAGGAAGCTTCCAGGGAGAGCAACAGCAAACATTAGCATCCCAAGCAGCCTTTTAGAAGAGTGCACCTGACAGTTCTGTTCTTCCCAGGACAACACATGGATTTGAAAAAAACTGTGCCCTTTACAGCCTCTAGGATCCATGTAAAGATTCACTTTAAATTTAAATCCCTTCACTTCCAGCTTTCCCACATTGTGGATGGAGCTGATGTTCTCCTGTTTGTGCATAGAAGACAAACACATCTCCCATACAAGCAAACATTTATCCAGTTTCTCCTCTGGGTAGTCCCATGGGGACCTTATGTTTTGTGCTCCACAGATTTTCCTGCCACTGCTCTGTTCTGTTCTGAGATGGGTGATATGATCTGCTGCACTCTTGTTCTCACTTCTTTACCCTAGACATGTTAGCTGGATCACCAGCAAGCATAAATCAGCAGAACTCTGCCAAAATCAGATTTACAGCTGGTGCTTGTGTCACCCACAGCATTAGCTGCTGCTCTGTGTCTGGGAAATGAATGTTTTATGGCCATGGCAAGCCTGTTCCTGACTACAGAGCACAAGCTCCTCTCCCTGCAGCAACCCCAGTGCTGCTGCCAGCACATGGCTCTGGGCTCAGCCAGGGCTTTTGGCACTCATGGCAAGGCAGACTGAGCTCCTTTGCTGGACAGACTCTCAGATCACCTGTACCAGCTCCTGTGCCAAGGCTGGATCTGTTCCCCAGCCCTTCCCCACAGGGCTGGGAGGCTCCTGCTCCAGCACGCTCAAGTTGAGCTTTACCAACCAGTATCCCACCAGTGCCCACTCCAGGATGGGTTACTTGGTCTTGCTGAAAAGCTTCACTCCAGCATTTCTATCTACTGAAGAGTAGCCAAAGAGATCCTGTAAGACAGTTATTTAACCTTTTTCTGTAATGGCAATCTGCAGCTGGTTTGTTTGTGTTTTGTTTTACAGAACTATGGGTTGTGATCAAGATCAACGTGGAACTGGATCGAGGAAAAAAAGGCTGTTCATTGGCCTGACCTGGGATATTCCTTTACACTAATGCAACACTGTGAAAAGTGAGTACTAAACCTTGGTGGCTCTGTTCAGTGGCATTTTGCCCTCAGGCACAAGAAGCACAGAGCAGAGGAGAACTAGGCTGGGGTGTGAATTTTTCCTGGTGATTCTCATCATTCAGTGTTCAGTGCAAAACTGGGAGCATAGCTTTGTTCTCGTGTCTCAGCTGTGTCAGGACTTGTGCTCCATCCCTGTTAGTGTCACCCACCAGCACTGACGTGCTCACCAATGCCCATCCCATATGGCTTGGGATCTGCCTGGGAAGCACTGATCCCTGGAGCTGCTGGGCTGGAAGCTGCTGAGGGAGCCTCTCCCATTAAGCCATCGGTGGAGTAAGGAGCAGCCTGGTACTGAAGCCAGACAGTGGCAGGGAGTGTTCAGGAGCTAATTGCCAAACCGTGTGGATTAAGAGGTGTGCTGACAGCATGGCCAGCAGCAATGCCTGCTCTGCAGAGCCTCCCCTGGCAGCAGCTCGGGGCAGGGCCAGGCTTGTGCTGGTATCACTGCTCCCTGCTGTCGGTACGTAATACCAGAGGCACGTGGGCTTCTGCCTGGAGCTTATTAAAGAGCCCCCTGAAATAATTATCCACATGCTATTTACTGCTTAAAATAGGAACTTGTGTGCCAAAGGCAGGTAAACAGACTGTAGTGCTTCAGATTTGATACCTATCTGGAAGAATGACTGCCTAGAAACTTGTTTTTATTTCTTTGTCTGTTCTCTGCAGCCATTGCCTTCCAAAATTTCGGGGCTAAATTGTTTTGGTGACGCACTTCTGAACAGTGCTCACCATTCTGCCCACCGAGGCGACCACCCAGCATCCATCATCTGGTTTAAATTTATCTTCAGAGAGTCAAAGAGCTATTGCTAAAGCAGCTCAATATACCCACTTGGCTCCTTTTGGCACCAACAGCCTCCTCAGGGTTACAGGGAATTATTCACTCCTCCTGACATTTATTATATTAAAATATTAGAATGCTTTGGTTGTAGTGCAGTGTTAGTTCAGTGTCATGTTAGCAGCACGGCACGGGCCAGGCTCTTAGAGCTCACACTAAAAGCCTCCTTTTCAGAGCCTGAGGTCTCAGCTGGGACTTGCCTGCTCTCACACACAGTTGGGCATTATGTGGATGCAGGGAGGAAGCAAGAGGAAAGCCCCCACCTTTCTCCTACACTCATTTTTGAAGCCTTTCCCCCTCCTTGCTCAGCCTGGCATCACCACCATAGCTTTTCCCTCCCTTTAGATCAGGATGTGCCTGAGGAGAGGGTGTGAGCGTGCTTCAAGGGACATCTCTGTGGTGGCTCTGCCCTGGTATTGGAGGTTGGAGAGACCCAGGGCACCCAGGGCTATTTGCAAGCCCTAGCCATGTTGCTGTGCCCTCTCCCATAGGAAACAAGGCAGAAAAGGAGGAGTGCCCTGTGTGCTTTCCACAGGAGACACACAGCTGGACCATCTTCGTCCAGCAGGTTGAGGGAGGGGATTCTGCTCCTCTGCTCCACTCTGGTGATTGCTCACCTGCAGTGCTGGGTCCAGCTTGGGAGTCCTTAGCACAGGAGAGACATGGACCTGTTGGAGTGGCTCCAGAGGAGGCCACATAAATGACCAGAGGGTGGAACATCTCTGCTGTGAGGACAGGCTGAGAGAGCTGGGTTTGTTCAGGCTGGAGAAGAGAAGGCTCCAGGGGGACCTTGCAGCCTTTCAGTACTTTTACAGCTGGGAAATGCATTTTCAGGTTCTTTGGTGCCAGTGGGTAAGGCAGGGCTGTGCAGCACTGGGTCCCTCCTGCCACAGAGCACTGCAGCTCAGTGCATCCCACCTTCCTGCTTGGGCTGCCACCCTGGGTGCCCACTCTGCTGCAGGCACAGCTCTTGCTTGTGTCACACCCAGGGGACAAACCAACTGAAGGAGCTTTGCAGCTCAACCTTCCCCTGCCACTGGGTTGTCTGTCCCTGTGGTGTGGGAGATGTCCTGGTTCCCACATCACCTGCTGCTCTGTAAGGGCAGATGAGGCTGGGGAGCCCTACCACACCCCAAATATACACCCTTGGGCAACTGCTGAGCAGAAAAAGCATTTTATGGGCATGAGGAGAAGCAAACTGACTTCTGCACTGCTGCTTCCCGGTTCACTGTTGTTCACCAGCTCAAAAGTGATCTGATTTTTTTGGTCTCCTGGGCAAGAAAGTACCTGACTCAGGAGACCAAAATACGATCCCAGCAGCTATTGTTTAGAAACTGGGCCTTCAAATCAACTCTTTATACAAGTACTTTAACTCATGGTAACAATGTCCTCAAGTGCAGGTAACACTGAATTTGAGTGCAGAGGTTTAATTTGCTCCTTTCCCTCCCCAAAGGAGCTGCTGTTTGCCTTGCTCAGGAGATGGCTGCCCTGAAGCTTGCTACCACTGAGGGCAATTGTTCTTCCCTCAGCTAATAAAAAATATCCATTTTAGAGGTCTGGGTTATATTTTGTACAGAGCAGGAGAGAAAATGCTTGCAGTGCTCTTGGTTATGGAGTCAATGCAATGTTTATGCAAAAGGAAAAGCCATTAGAAGTCACAGAAATGAAAAGCCTGCAGTTTCTGGCTTCCCTCATTTTTCAATACCTCCTTTAATCCAGACCAACCCAACCCACAAGCCCTTGTATATGCATGGGTATTTATAAATCCTATACTTTCCTCACTGCACACACAAGTGAAATTCAGCCTTTTCTGGGCTTGGGGGATTTATTGACCACACCAATGGCAAACAGCAGCCACAAGCAGGAGGCATTGAAAACCCCGAGCTCTGTGGGGGACGGGGCCATCTGGAGGGGGCACCCTGGGCATGTTCCCAGCTGCCCTGTGCCTGCCCCAGAAGCACTAACACCTTCCCAGTGCCCAAGTGTAATACTGACTCATCTGCTAGAAAATTCAGATAATGTGGGTGATTACTATAGTCTCCTTTCTCTGTTCTCATGTAGTTGTTGATGTTAGTGCAAAGAGGAAGGAAAGTGCTATTAAAGGACTACAATGCAGTCCTAGAAAGCACTAAAGGTGATTCCTACCACCATTGGATTGATCGAAGCCCTGAGAAGAGGTAGAAGGCTGGGAAGGTCTCTTCCAGGGTGTCTAAGAAGCTTCTGCTACCAGGGTAGATTCAGATTAGATATAAGGAAGAAAATTTGTATGCTGAGGGTGGTGAGACACTGGCACAGGTTGCCCAGAGAGGTGGCCCCATCCTTGAAAACATTCCAGGTCAGGTTGGACTAGGGTTTAAACAACCTGATCTAGTCAAAGATGTCCCTGCTCGCTGCAGGAAGATTGGACTGCATGACCTTTAAAGGTCCTTTCCAACCCAAACCATTCTATGATTCTATGAATCTATGATCTCCATTGCTACAGGTGGGGACATCGGTTGACCTTCTTGCCAGAAGCTCAACCTGAGGCTCTACAGCCCTCAGAGCTCTGCTCTGCAGCTCCCTTGTTTAAACCCACCTCCCCACACTGCAGCTACTACCTGCAGAGGTTCCTAAACTTGCAGGGCACTGTAGCTCGAATGGATATTAAGCTTGGGCTCTCTTTTTGCCAAGAAGTTCTGAGTTTATGGGGCTGTCATGTGCTTTCCCATAGCAAGGGGAAGATGAAAGACAATAATAATAATAGATAAAAAAAGGAAAAAAACAAAAAGAAAAAAGCAAATAAAGAGGAAAGACAATAATAAAAATAATAATAAATTAAAAAAAGAAAAAAGGAAAAAAAGAAGGGGGGAAAAAATTTCAAACCACACAAGCCTGCCCCTGGCCAGTTAGTTCCTGGCTGGGAAGGGAAAGGCTCCGGCCGTGCCTCGTCCAGTGCTGGTGTCCTCCTGTACCGATCTCCGTGGCCACCTGCGCGCACTCTCCGCTCGCCCGCGGGCACCTGCACGGACCAGACCCGCGGGGCGGGGGCAGGACCCACCCCCCACACCTCCCGCTCCATCCTCCAGCGCTGCCCCAGGGCCGTGCCCGCCCCGCCGCCCCCGCCCCGTTAAATGCCGCTCGGGGCCCTGCTGCCTCCCAGCTCTGCTGCACCCGCGCACTGAACCGCCCCGCGCAGCTCCGCGCTCCGCCCCGCGCCCGCCGTACCTGGCCCAGCATCGCGGCGGGGAGCGGCTCCGCGGCCGGCCCGGGTGAGTGAGGGGCTCCGCGGGTCCTGCCGCCAGCCCTGCGGGAAGGGAGGGGAGAGGAGCGGGGTGAGGGGGAGGGGTGAGGGTGAGCCCGAGCCCCCGCGGGAGAGAGCAGGGAGCGGAGCAGCGATCCTGGGGGTGAAGGCAAAGCCGAAGAAGGAAGAGCAGAGCCTTGAGCATGGGTTTTATTCCCAAAAGCTGGAACCCTTCCGAAGCTCCTCATCCGTATGCTCTCGTCCCGCTGCTATGGTGGGAGCTGTTGTCTCCCCGAGCACTGGGCTGGGCAGGGCTGTGGGGTATGCTTCGGTGGGACAGTGAGAGGACGTGGTACCTGCTCTGTCTGCCAGTTGTGTGGGGAATGTCAACTCCTTTCTACTATCAGTGTGGTTTTCCTGCTCTGCTCACCCTTTGCCCGGCTTTTGGGCAGGTTCCTGCTTATACCGTCGAGGAACATCCTCTTCCAGCAGGGAATAACTATCCCTGGAACACCTGGGAGTGGTGTACAGAGCAATGGGAGACCAAGATCCCACACAAAGATAAGCTTAGGAGCGTGCCCTGGGTTCGTTCCACACTAGTCCTGATTGACTGGGAAATTGGGTCTGTGTATACTCATAAATAAGTTTGCACAAGCAATCCCCCACCTTTGGCTCATAATTCCAAAGGTTTCATGGGGAAAAATTAGCTTTGGGCTCTTTTGTTCCAAGCAATTATGTGGGAACACTTGTTTGGGAAATGGGATTGTTCTGCGCTCACAGTATTTGTGCTGACACAGCCATGTGAGGTCTGTGGGGCTGAGCAGAGACCCATTGTGGGGGGGACGTGCTCACTGCTGGAGTTCCCCCCTCATCCTGCCTTTACTGTGGTTCAGAGAGCTGTGGATTCCCTCTGGGATTCAGGGCTGCAGAGTGAGAACCAAGGTCAGTGGGGAGGCTGGTGGAGAAACGGGACTGTCCCACCATCATGTGTGGAGGGACTGGAGAGGGGAAGAGGGCTCCAAGAGAGGAGCCTGCTCAGAGCCCTGGCTCTGAGACAAGGCACATAGCTTCACCTCTTCTGCCTAAACACAAAGATTTTTGCTTCAGTCAAACCCAGATTATTTATAGAGCTACTCTGAAGTCCTCTCTGTGGTGTCTTTTGGTAGTAAAGATGATTTTTTTTTTCCTTTTTCCAAGACCAGCAGCACTTAATCCCAGGCAGCGAGTGTGCAGGTTCTCCATAACAAGTAGAAACTGTATTTCACAAGCAGATTCTTGTGATCTCTGCAGGGATTCAGCAGATTGGCATTTGATAGCACTAAAAGTGTGTGTGGGGAAGTTGAAGCTTGTGGATCCAGGGCTCATGGATACTACCCGTGGTATTTGCCACTAGGTTATGAATTAATTTGGCCTCATCCAAAATACAAATTCCCGTCTGGAAAGCATGGAAGAGATCTTGGTGTTTGTAGTGAAATGACATTTTCCATCAAAGCAGTCGGGGTAGTGCTGTGTCCAACTGGAAAAAGCTGTTGTTGATTCTTGTGGAAGTTGTGACTTTCTTTTTTTCTTGAAGACTTAAAGAAATTTTAACGTGGTCAGGACACTCTGGGCTGGGCTGGAAGCTGTGCTTGTTGGCCATGAGAGCAAAGAGAAAAGATGTAGCCAACGAGGTAGCCTGTTGTAGGCAATCTGCAGTCACAGGAGACGTTTGTGCTCCGATTGCTCATAACCCAGTGTTTCCCTTGGGGTTGGCTTCAGGGGTTAAAGGTTTTCAAGAGAAGCCTTTGTTTAAACATCTTTAAAGCTTCCAATAGGGGCCCCTTTGTTCTCTGGGTCCCAGCAGTGTGCCTGCCTCCTTCAGAACTCCCTGCTCATAGCATGCCATTGACAAACGCTTCATGGATAGAGCTGGAACACGGAGGAGAGATAAGGAACGTTTGTGTCTGCAGGCACATGTGAATTACAGACAGGCCCTGCCGTGAGTGAATAAATGGGACCTAGGAAAAACAGCCAAAAAAGAGTTTGAGTAGTGCTTATAAAGAACCTTATAAAATGCAGCTACTCGCCCAGAACCAGTCAGTCCTGCTTGTGCCAGATGTCACACGTCTCCTCCAGCTGTGCCAGCAGGCCAAGCGGCTCCTGCCACTTGTCATTACCTCTCAGTAACCGTATTTTATCCACTTTAGACCCAAACAGTAGCAAATTAATGACTTGGGCTGTGTTGGCTGGAAGGGAGCTCAGGCAGCTGCTGTAAAGGCTGTGTGGAGCAGCCAGGTGTGGGGACCTGACATTGTGCTTGCTGATACCTGCTGTGGGCTAGCAATACTCACCCCTTGATGGTACCTGCAGCACAGATGTACCTTTAGGCATTGAGAAAAGTTTTTGGTCCCCTCTCCCATCTGGCTAAATGTAAAGGGTTTAAAACCAGCTCTGTTAAAGCAGAGGAAGGGACAGGCATGTGCACAGGAGACTCCAGAGCCTGGTGCACAGCTGTGGCAGTGTTTCCATGCAAGATGCATCCTGTATCTGAAGCTTTTCTAGTTCTTGGGCAGCTTGTCCTTCCTAAAGGTTTTTACTGGATGCCAGGTCTGTCTTCTTGGCAACTTACAGCTTTTGCCTGTGTCTCTGTCCACAAACTTCTATTCTCTTGCCTTGCAAGCCCTTGCTTGCACACATGAATCCATCACTAATCTGGTTCCACTGGTGCCCCTCAGGGACATCTGTCAGGCTCAGCTGTAGTCCCTTGCAGAGAGGTGACAATAACTTGGTTTCTTTTCAGACGTCAGCCTTCCCATATCTGGGCTGTGTTGTGCTACTTCACTGGTTGTTTGCCAACTAACAGATTCAGGAATCTTTGAGTTGTAGTCTTTGGACCCGTAGGAGTCCATGGTGTGCAGCAGGAATCAGTAGGAGCAGAAGTAACCCAACTTACAAAAGTCTGTGTCTTGGCTGGAAAAATAGCAGAGTCCACAAGCTGAAAAAGATGGAAACCAATGTCTTTGGATAGTCACAGCTCCTCTGCTTGCAGCTGGACTTGGATTGCTTCCCCAAAGTGTCACCTTAGACATCCCCTTCATTCTTTTTCTTTCCACAGCATCTTTCTTTGTCTTTAACAGTAGCAGCCAGGATGAGAGTGACACAAAACATTTCAGTCTGCTCAAATGACAAGCAGTGATCTCATTACTGCTCCTCCATTTTGCCCTCTGTCATCTGCAGAACATCTCATGTCAAGCTGTTGAGGCAGATGACAGGCTGAGAGCAGCTGTCCTGTGCCCAGGTTCCCTAAAACATGTCTGGGTGTTTCCTTGTTCTGTCCAAAGTGCCCTTGTTTCACCCTAGCTGGGTCTGTGCCCTCATCCCAGGATGCAGGTGGCAGAGCCAGGACCTGCCACAGCCTTTCCACAGTACTGAGCAAGTGGCTTTGATACTCTTGGTCTCTAGTTTCTCATGCCATACTGTAGGACTCTCCTTGGAGAGCCTCATGAGGCTTCAAAGTCTCAGTGAAGCAACGTCACAGTGTTCCCTTGTGTTCTGGAAGCAAAGACTTCATAGGCACCTTTGACAACAACTCAGTAAATGCAACAGAATTGGACCATTTCATCTAGTTGTTCAGAGGTTGATCAGAAAGGCCTAATCTCACACAGGGGTGAAGTTGAGGTCAAGTGGTCCTTAGTCATGACCTCAAATGCTGCTTTGAGTCCCTGGGAAGGTCTCAGAGAAGACTTCCACACAGCATCTTTGTGTGCTAACAAGGATAGGATGATGCTGGGGCACAAGGGTCCCCAAGGCACCTGCTCTTCAGCATGGGCAAAAGTGAGACCACACATCACTGTGACACTGGTGGAAGCTCTTCCTTGGTGTCCTGTGGGGTGATGCCATCCCTCTCCTGGGACAGCAGTTGTCCTACCATCCTGCTGTCAGAGGATGTGGCAGCCATGAAGTTAAGTGGGAGCAGTTTCTTGTGCTACCTTTGGGGTTCTCCACCTGAAAAGTATCTAGACAAAGAATTCAATCACCTTGCTTTTCTGTCTTGAGGAGGGCCAAAAAGTCTCTGCGTGCTTGTCTGCAGCTGCCAAGCACTCCTCACTTTCTGCTATTTCAATTAAACACATAGCAGGATGGGCAGGATAAAAAGGAGAGACACAAGAACATTCTCCTGGTGTGTTTCCTTATGCCAACACATTGAGTCACATCTCCAGAGTGAGAAATATGATATAAAGATTTAGAGAAGGAGGTCAGACAATGAATGTATGATTGTGGGGTAGACTAGCAGGCACTGTCTGTGGTTGTCTGTGCTGTGCAAGCTTGCTGGAGGTCAGCTGGGGATATTGGTCCCAGTAGACTCAGGAGACAAACGTCCTGTTAGTAACTATCAGTCTCATTGCTTAGAGGTATTGGCTTTATTGTGTCAGGGACTCAGCTGACAAACACTAGCCCAGGAGCTGCTCTGGACCATTTCTCTTTCCTTTGTGGTTGAATATGCATACTTCTGGGGGAAAAAAAATGCTTTCTGACACCTTCCTCTCAGAAAAAGAACTTGGGCAATGGATTGCTGCCTCAGCTTCTGGATGGCCCAAATTTCCTTCAGTCCAAAGTTGCAGAGTCTTGGCCCAGTTCAGCTGTCCTCCACAGGCCATTTGTAGAAGAGCATTTGTTTTTTTACAGAGAATCAGTAAGGTGGATCTTTCCCATTTTAGATTTTCAAAATCCAAAAGTATTCCAAGATTCTCCCAGCTTTGCTTAAAATACCAGTTAGGAGCAGGGCTGAATGTGCCTGTTCTGCAGCTCAGGGGACAAGTGCAGCTTAAGGTCTGGAGTGGGACAGAGAGGAACAGAGAAATGCCAGCAGCAGTCCTGAAATGGGAGCCATCTCTTGACGTGACTAAATGAACAAGGGGAGCTGGCTGACCACATTTTCCTCTTGGCTAGATCTTTAACACGTGCTTCAAAAGGTCACGTTTGGTTTGTACTGAATATGGCATTTGTTCTTGCCTGCTGTTGCTGCAGCAGCCCAGGTACAGCATGTTTCTGTGCACAGACTGGCTGGGTAAGAGGCTTTCCTCCTAGCTGAGCTGCAGAGCTGAGAGGTCCTTTAGAGATAGATTTGTGACAGAGAAAGACTCCATGTGCTGTCATGGAAAACATCTACAAGGGGATGCTCTGACCATTACCCCAGCATTTCCCTCCCAAGGGGACTTCAACTATCATCTCCTTGTATAAGCCTGTTGGGCCTTGTATGATGTTAAGTCCATGAGCTTTGAGACAAAGATGTCTGTCACTCAGCCTACAAAGGGACCTGGACAAGAAACCCATCTTCCTCCTACCCTCCCTGTCAATCTGCTAATTCTAGTGAGTGCAGGAGTGAGTCCCATAAAATAGAGAACTGGCTTTTTGGGGGAGCAAGAGGAGAGAAAGAGAAGTTCCTTCTACACCCAGCAAGGTTTTCCTGTTACAGCACTCCTGCTGATTTTCTCCTGTTGGGTTTGGAGTCATGATGTGCTGTTGGAGAAACACAGTCTTGTTTCTCAAACATGTCCTTCCAAGTGGCACTTGGCCCAGTAAAGCTTCCACAGCTTTGTAACCAGAGAGTACTGTGGTGTCCTGGAAAGAGTCTGCTCCTCCACGTGTGTGTTTGGGAAGAAGCAAGGACACATCAGTCCTTAAAAAGGTGGGGGGGAAACCATTTTGGGCTGGAAATTCATGCCATTTCCCTTGTCTCAACATGCTTGTCCTCCCTGGCTCTACTTCACTCTGCAAACTGCATTGCTGTCCTCTCCTGTGGGATTTGCAGCTGATTACCCAGCTGCTGTGGAGGACAAGCACTGAGTTGTTGGATGTGATTGAGTGCAAGATCAACAGTGCTGTGAAATGGTCCTGAGGGTAGATTCAGGGCTCATGGGCAGCAGAGGCACCACTGAGAGCTGTGCACCTGCAGGCAGTGACCACCTTGAGCTAGTGGATTGTGCTGGGAGAAAATAACCTTTGGGTAACCCTCCAGGAGAGGGTGGGTGTAGCTCAGGGTTGTCCTGTGCCTCATCTGTTCACACAGCTTGAGGGTCTCACAAACATATGGACAATGTACCAGTAACTCCTTGGGGTTTCCACAGGAAAAAATGAGACATCAAGAGGTACCTCCAGGTTGATTTGTCTGCATCTCTCCAGGTAGCTCTGGTTGCTTCATTGTCTGCTGTGCCTGGGCCAAGACACGCTTCAGCCATCCTCTCTTGCTCCCATATGCACTTTTTGGACTGCCTTTTTCTCAGGCATGGACCTGAAGGATGACTTGCTGTCTTGCTGGGGACATGAAAATTTGTCTCCACCATCCTGATGCCAGCTCTTGCTGTCTTTCTGCCATGATCCTGGCAGGACTCTGGTGTCCTAAGCACAAAGAGTCTGTGTCCAGACTCCTGAGGCTATTTTGTGTTTTTTCTGTACATTTTCATCAAGTAACACTGATGTAGGAGTTGAATTATGGCCTGCCAAATCTGCCTGCTTGGGTCCCCACAAAGAAAAGCTCTGCAGAACAAAACAGGGTGTGTGGAGAGGCAAGTGAGGGGGGTGAGTCTCAGGCACTTCATGTCCAGGACTGCTCTACCATTGGCCAAATTTTCCATCAGAGAAATAGCTGCTGTTAGCTGGTAGTATGTGTGGCACTGGTGCTGTGCACCCCTGCCATGCGTGCGCAGGTGTGCTGTGTGTGCCTCCTCCTGTCCATGGGCACAGCCCTCCTCCAGCTTTACTCTTGTTGGGTAACAGTGTGCTTAGTCAGAGGCTCCCTGCTGTTCCCCACTCCTTCCAATGCATGGTGAACCCTTGTCCTGGCTTCTTGTGGGGTGTGGAGCCAGGGCAGAGCTGCTGCTGCTCCCACAACATGCCAAAGGTCTGCCAAGCCCAGGCAGGTGTCTGAGGGTGTGTGTTTTCTGCCGTGAACAGAAATCTCAGCTAAAAGCTGATGTGCCCAGAGGTGTGAAATCTTGCATGTAGTTGCACCTGAGAGCTGGCTCATGTCTCCATAGCCATGGTCCATAACCTGCTTTCCTCCTCATGACACTATGATCAGGGCTTTTCCTAGGCTGTGAATGTCACCTCCTGACCTTTTCACCCCTTTTCTCTCCATCTGCTCCATCCCCTCTACAATTCAACATTTAACACCCCCCCCACCCCCCCATTAACAGCGAGGAGGGTAGAGAGCTGGCTGTGTCCCTCATCCTGCCTCCTGCAATGCCTTGTCCTTTGGGCTTGCTTAGGGGAGGATGCTGAACCAGAAGGGGAACATTCAGAGTTTCTGTTAACCTGCAGCCAGGAGAGAGCTGCCAAGGAGGCCACGCTGAAACCTGAAGCGGCTGTTTTTTCCCGAGACTCAGCACTTGGCAGGGAGAGCAGACAGACAAGTGGCAGCACAGGGAAGGATGTGAGTGCCCTGGCAGGCAGCACTGCCAGTGCAGTGCCCAGGGAAGGTGGCCAGGGAAGGCATGCCGGCTTACCTGTTTGCCTCTGGGGATTCATTTCCATATCCTCCTTGTCTGAGATCAGGAGTCAAGAGAAGGCTGGGGTCATTGCCAACCCTTCTGTCTTTACATCCTCTTGGTCACCCTCTTTGCACCATGTACCAAGCATCTCCTTCAGCAGGGACAAGCGATGGCTGCTTTACCCCTGGAGTTGCTCAGGAAGGTCAAGAGATGGTCCAAGTGTCTCTCTCAGCTTGGCCACTGTGGGGATTGGCTGAGCCAGCCCAACTGGCAGGGCTCACCCCACCTGGGCTTTCTTTTCCTTTATAGCTCAGTGTTATCTCAAGGTCTCTGGTGTTGCAGGCAGTGCCATGTTTGCCTTGCCTCACAGCACCTGCCTGCCAGCCGGTCACTTCCCACCTATCTCCCTCCCTCTCCTGTGTGGTACCAGGGGCTCAGGGGGAGTCTGTTTGCCCTCAGGGTGGAGGAACTCCTCCATGGGGTTGCAAGTCAGCCCCAGTGCTGCCAGCCCTGGGGAAGCGAGGACGGTGGATAGCAGGGAAATTGCCCAGTGCAGGATGGTGGGTGAGATACTTGGGAACATCTGTGCCATCATCTTTGCTTCCCTGGCCCCCTCAGCCTTGTTGCTTGGATGTTGGATTGAACTGAAGACCAGGGCACTGTCCTAGCCTGGGTCTTATTCTGCCAGGACTGGTGCTGGATGCGTGGGTGAGCCACTGTGCCCTGCCCTGTCCAGGCAGTATCAGTCCCTCCAGCCAAGAATTCATCCAGAACTGAGATGCTGTTAAAAATAGATCCGTTGTGAACTGGTTTTCTCCTCCTTGGTTCCTGGCCCATGAGCTCATTCCTCTCCCTGGGCTGGCTTTGAAGCTCTCTGGATGTTGTGAGACAGCGGCTGCATGCCAGCCTGCCATTGCAGGGAGGCTTGGAGAAAAGAATGCTGCAGAAATGTTGTAGGTGGCATAGCTGTCCCCAAAATATTTAGTGGTTAGGAAAAAAAAAAAGCATTGCTCAAAAAAACCCTTGCTAAATAAATGGATCTGGCATAGGAGGGGCTGTTTGCTCTTCCACTTGCACATGGTGCTCATGTGAGCGGGGCATAGGCACCCCAACACTCCCAGCCACAGAGCAATGCTGGTCTCAGCTCAGCAGCTTCCTAGAAAACTCCTGCTGGGCTGCAGCCTCTGCTTGGCCCTGCAGCCTGGAGCACTCCCACAGCCTCCCCTCATACCCACATCTTCCTCTTGTCCCCACAGCCTTCCCTTGTCCCCACAGTCAAGTGATCCCACAGTCTTTCCAGCACAGGGTTCTACAGGAGCTCCTCACACCCACTGCAGAGCCCCCATGTCCCAGAGGTGGCAGGACTGCTCACACTGCCTGGGAAAAGGCTGGGTCTCTCACTTTGAGAGTGATGTTCTGGATCCCAGTTTTCTCTTGCAGCTCTTTTCTGTCCTGATTCTTCAGTATCATTTTTCAGGTGTGAACACTGAGTCTGGAGACTATGTTAAGATGCAGCTGTGAAACCTATTATCAGTGTCCCTGCTATCAAATACATGAGGCTCAGGGCTGCATGTGACCATTGAGTAATTAAATGGCAGCTCTGGTGATGAATTACAACTGAGACCTCCTGGGGCTAAATAAATATTGGCTGGCAACTGCTGATAAAATGAATTTCCATGTGCTTTTTTCAGAAGCACCCCTCCAGTATCCGTGTCCAGTCGTGGCACTGCACGTCTCCTGGGGGAGGCTGTATTAACTGTGGCATTTCCCTCCTCATCACCTTGGGTTTCCAACCAGAGATGGAATGAAAATACACCAAATAAAAGGCAACACAAAGGCAGGCAGAGAGGGAGACAAGAGACAAGCTGAGATTTTGGGTAACTGGTCTGAATATTGTTTCCCCCAACTGTCCCTCCTCAAACACATGGAAAAACTGTTGGGGTGCAGAGCATTCCTTGGAAAGCCAGCAGGATGCTGGTGACAGAGCAGTGGGGTTCTCTGGGGTGATGTGAAGATGGAGAGCAGCAGGCTTGTAGAGTTTCAGCCAGCACCCTGCCCAGGTAGAGGGCTGCAAGCCATCTGCACAGGCACCCATACACCCTGAGCCTGTGGAGCCTTCTGCTCTTTGCTCTCCAAAGGAGTTTTGGAAAAAGGCAGAGGATAAATTTATGGAGCTTCTTGGAAAAACAGTCTTTGCCAGTGGCTCTGTGAGACTTGTGAGCAGGTTCTGTCTGTGCTGCTGTTTCATCTGAGGGCTCCTGTTCCCGTGCAGGTGGAGTGACAGGAGGGCTGGTGCTGCGTGTCCCTGGGTGCAGCTTTCCCACTTTCTGGCTGGCTGTGGAGAGCAGCCACACTGCCAGTGCAAAAGCATTTGGCTGAACATTCCATCCGCCTGGTTTGCAAGTGAAAATAGGGCTTGTCTGATGGCCAGCTCCACCCAGAGCAGAAAATCAGACCCTTTGGCAGATCATTGCTGCTGTAATGAAATCTAGCTGTGCTGAGACTGCCAGTCCTCAAAGGGGAAAATGGGTTCAGAGAAGTTTGGAGGTGGATCTGTCGAAACTGCTGCTGCCCAGGGTTTGTGACACTGCCATCATAGGCAAGCATGGCTCTGAAGCTCAGCCCACCCTCAGGACTGATTACATGGCATTTTCTTCTCGCAGTGAGCCCCCCCCAGCCCCACAGCTATGTGGTCCTGTAGATCCATGATGAAGCTGCTGCCCATTGCCTGTCTCCTCCTGCTTCTCACGACAACGCTGGAAGCCAGACCAAAATCTGCAGGTGAGCTCCAGCTGATGGGAATTACCTGAAGGAGAGAAAAGTGTGTCCTCAGAAGACAGCTTGCTGCTTAAGGTGGGGGGACCTGATGACTCTTCTTTGGAGGCATTCCTGGGAGGATATGGGATCCCCCCAGGTGGAGGACCCAAACTTCCCAGTGCTGTCCAGGGGAGTGGGAGTCTGCCTTGCCCCAGAATGGTGGATTTGGTGCCACTTACTTTGATTATGTCCTTAGCTTTGGCACAGCCCAGCTCAGGGCTTGTCACTGTCCTGCCCCTAGGCTCTGACCTTGGCAGAGAAGGCATAAATGTGAGGGAGAACCTCCTCCCTGCACAGGTCTCCTGATGGGGGACAAAACAAATCCAGGGGTACTAGCCTCTCTCCTCCTAGGACAGAGAAGGCTAAATCAATTCCAGCTTTAAAAACAATAAAGGCACCAAATGGAGAAAGGAGCCAGGTACTTCTCGGAGACCTTCAGAGCAGTTGAGATGATAACCCAGGTCTGGGCATCATCCCAAGGGGACTCAAAGTGTTTGCTTACCATTAGGGCCAAATTCCCCCAGGTCTGGGTACACAGAAGCCAAGCAAAATATGTTCATTGGCGTTTCACTTGCTAAATACTGTCCTGGTTTGCTCTGCAAGTAGCACCCATATGTCCAAGAGAGGCTTTTTGGCTTGATCCCCACCATGTGCGTGCCCTGAGCTGTGCTTTTCACTGTCTCATTTTCTGCCCTCATTTTAGGCAGAAAATAGCAAAACGCAGGAAAAACTGGGGGAGGCTGGAGCTGGGGGGGGAACAGAAGAGTTGCCCAAGGCAGTGTTTTCATGCTCAACACTGCAGCAGCAGGAGCCTCTGCAAAGAACAGGTCTGGAGCAGGAGCTGTGTCTTGTGGAGGACAGCATGGGGCACTGGGCTGCTTTCCATTCTAATGCTCTGATGTGCTGCAGAGGTGAACAAGCCTGTGCCTAAACCTCACCAGGGCAGATGTGGACAGACAGAGATGAGTTTCTGCAGCCCCTGGGGCTGTCAGCTGTGGAAATACAGGAGGCAGGAGCTGGGTCTGGTTGCAGGGACAGTGTTGAGGAGGAGGGGATACTGCTATTTCCCCACAGCCCCATGCTAGTGCATGTCTTTCCAGCCTGTTGTCCCTATTCCCACTCTTCCAGCACCCTCTGTGGGTTTATTTGGCAGTGGGAAGGTTCTAGTCTGTGGGGTCTGCCCAGACCTGCCCTCTCTATCTCCCACTGAGCATGCACCAGGTCACCTGATGGAGATACCTCCACTCCCAGCCCTGCTTCTTGCAGGCAGCTGTGAAGCTGAACCTTTTCTTTGTTCCCTTCCAGCCCTGAAGTGCAGGAAGGGTCCCCTGGACATTGTGTTTGTGATCGACAGCTCCCGCAGCGTACGCCCCTTTGAGTTTGAGACCATGAGAAGGTTCATGATGGACATCATCAGCAACCTGGATGTGGGCCCCAACACCACACGGGTGGGGGTGATCCAGTACTCCAGCCAGGTGCAGAACATCTTCTCCCTCAAGACCTTCTTCACACGGGCAGACATGGAGAAGGCCATCAACAGCATCATCCCACTGGCCCAAGGCACCATGACGGGGCTGGCCATCCAGTACATCATGAACGTGGCCTTCACCACGCAGGAGGGTGCACGTCCTCTGCACAAGAAGATCCCTCGCGTTGCCATCATCGTGACAGACGGACGGCCCCAGGACCGTGTCACTGAGGTGGCCACCCAGGCCCGGAATGCTGGCATTGAGATCTATGCTGTGGGCATCCAGCGGGCAGACATGAACTCACTGCGGGCCATGGCCTCCCCACCCCTGGAGGAGCATGTCTTCCTGGTGGAGTCCTTTGACCTCATCCAGCAGTTTGGGAAGCAGTTCCAGGATAAGCTCTGTGGTGGGTGAGAGCTGTGGCTGTGGCATGGCAAGGGTAGCCCTGGTGCCTGCTCCTCACCCAGAGTAGAAGATCACCTTCAGAGGGGTGTTTGGTGTGGCTGTGCTTGCTAGGAGCAGTGAGCACAGGGAAGCAGCAATCCCCTCGAGGAGGTGCTGGGGCAGATGGCTTTCCTCTTGTTCATCTGCTGGGCTGAGATTAGGACAGCTTTGAAAGCACTGCAAGCAAGCACTTTTCTTCACCCATGCCCAGTAGCTCTTCTCCAAGCCAAGACATCACAGCACCAATGGGAATATTAAAGAGCAGGAAACGTGGAGCTTGATCCTCTGGGTGTGATGGGGATGGGTGACACATCCCAGAGCCCCATCTACATTTCTCTGTGGCTCTAGCAGGGTCTCCTCCTACGCAGATGTGTGTATGGCATCTGCTACATGCACATTTATGTTCAATAAAAGCCAGGCCATGTGGTGCTGCTCTGGACTGTCTGGCCAGTGTTGGCTGGGAGCTGGCAGGCTGGTTCATAGTGTGGCTGTGCTGGCATGAACTCACAGACTGGGACCTGTCTGTCCCCTCCTGTGCTGGCAGGTTTTGCCAGAGACCTGGCCCTGCAGTGAGCTGGCAAGACTAGAGAACAAGACTAGAGGGGCCTAGAGCACAAGTCTTGTGAGGAACAGCTGAGGGAACTGAGGTTGTTTAGCCTGCAGAAAAGGAGGCTTAGGGGAGACCTTCTCACTCTCTACAACTGCCTGAAAGGAGGTTGTAGTGAGGTGGGGGTTGGTCTTTTCTCCCGGGTAACAAGCAGTAGGACAAGAGGAAACAGTCTGAAGTTGTATCAGAGGATTTTTAGGTTGGATATGAGGAAAGATTTCTCCCCCAAAAGGGTTGTCAAGTGTTGGAACAGGCTGCCCAGGGTGGAGTCACCATTCCTGAAGGGATTGAAAAAACATGTAGAAGGTGCTGAAGGACATGGTTTAGTGGTGACCTGGTGGTGCTGGATTAATGGTTGGACTCAATGATCTTAAAGGTCTTTTCCAACCAAAATGCTTCTATAACCTTCCTCACATACTTCAGCACCTGTAGAAGGGCAGAAGGCAGCTGCCAGTCTCTTTCAAGCAGTGTTTCCTAGCCAGGGACATGTGCCTGCAGGGCTGCACCAGTGCTGTGTTAAGTCCCCATTTGGTGGGGTGGAGGGTCCAGGGCTGACCACATATTGCCCCCCCCAGGACTGTGATGTACTCCTGCAGCTGATGGACTTACAACACCCTGCCTGTTGCCTCCCTGCCCTGGTGCTCACTTCCCAGCTGGCTCTGCAGGATCCTGGGCACATGAACATGCAGACCTGGCTCCTTCAGTACGATCAGGCTGAGCTCAAGCTTTCACTTACTCAGCTCAAGCTATTGACAGTATCAACTAATATAGAGTGTTGATTTAGTGCTCAGGTAGATCAGAAAGCTGAGGCAGTTCAGAAACCTGCCCCCTGCAGTGTCAGTGCACTGGAAAGCAGTGGGTGAGCACTGGGGCTGGAAGGGATGGGGCCATGAGGATCATCCCAGTGGCTTCAACTGCAGGGACAGGACATAAGCTGGTGCTGGGATCCCCATGCATGCAGCATGCCCACTGGCCACTCTGATGCCTGTTCTGTCTTGCAGGGGTGGACATGTGCGTGGGACAGGAGCATGGCTGCCAGCACAGCTGTGTCAGCACCCCTGGCTCCTTCTACTGCGAGTGCAACCCAGGCTACAGGCTCAATGTGGACGGAAAGAGCTGTTCTCGTAAAAACCCTTTTATCCTAACTCTCATAGAGGGCTTGTGGTTACAGGTCACATTTGGGGAAGCCAGAACACAGCAGAGGACCCAGCAGTCCTGCCTGTTCACTGGACATGCAGCCTCCTGGGTCTATAATAGCTGTGGATGGTGCTCCACATACTAAATTCTGGGGATGGGACATCTGGGGTTCACAGGGGCACAACAGTCTGTTACCAGAGGGAGCTCCAGGCAGAGGGTACCAAAAGATGCATGCCCCAGCCATACTGCACAGTGTTTTGGCCCTGTGTGTTGACTGCAAAGCTCTATAAGTTGGTCTGGCCAGCATCTTGGGACCCTCCCTTCTTGCCTCATGCTGCTGGGAGCTTCCTCAAAGCTCTGGAGCACTCCCTGCTTGGCTACCCCAGGGAGGCCAGGACAAGAGGGTAACAGGTGTCCTGTTGCCCTGCAGCCATTGATGCCTGTGCAGATGGGAGACATGGCTGTCAGCACCAGTGCATCAGCACTCGTGGGTCGTACTCATGTCACTGTCGCGCTGGTTACTACCTCAACCAGGACAAGAGGAGCTGCTCAAGTAAGCGTCCCTCTCCCTTCCTGTCCCTTCTTCATTTGATCCTCTCTTCTCTCTGTCCTTCTCTTGTCTCTCCCTTTCTGCCCATCCCTCTCTATCTCTCACCAGTGATCGATTACTGCAGCTTCAGAAACCACAGCTGCCAGCACGAGTGTGTGAGCATCCCCAACGGGCACTACTGCCGCTGCCGCAGCGGCTTCACGCTGCAGCCTGACACCAGCTCCTGCAGGGGTATGTCCCAGCATGCTGGCTGCTCTGGCAGACACCTTGTGCTGCCTGATCCCCAGGGGAAGGGCTGTTCCCAGAGCACCCTGCCTGGATCGGGATAATCCTGTGCCCTTGTCTTGTCTTTCAGCCACTGACCTCTGCAACGGGGTGGATCATGGCTGCGAGTTCAAATGTGTGAGCACAGAGGGCTCCTACCACTGCGTGTGCCCTGAGGGCCAGCAGCTGCAGGCTGATGGCAAGGCGTGTGGCAGTGAGTACTGGGACATGGATCTTGACATCCTCCTTGTCTGGGCTTTCTGTCCCTGGTGAGGGCTTATCTGAACCAGGCTGGGGTCCAAGTGGGGTCTTGAGCTGGGTTCAAAGGAGGATGGAGAGTTGGCTGGGCTTGGGGGAGCGCTTCGCTGCTGCAGGGATGGATGTGGGCTTGTGTCCTCAGAGACATGGCCCAGAAGATGCAGGAGCAGCTTTGAGGAAAGGTTCGGAAAAAAGCAGACCTAGGAAAAGATTTTCAGGGGGTGCTGGGATGGCAGTTGGGGTTTTTGGGTTGAGACCTTTGGACACACTTTGCTCTGCTTTCTGACCTCACCCTGCCTGAAGATCCAGGGGGCCCATGTGGTGTTCTGATGACCAGAAGCTCTGCCCCAGCACTGGGCATCTTCACCCCAATGGTGCCCAGGGCTAGGCTGGTCCCTTCTCACCTTCCTCCTGTACCCACAGAGTGCAGGGCCGGGCACATTGACCTGGTGATGGTGATCGATGGCTCCAAGAGTGTCCGGCCCCAAAACTTTGAGCTGGTGAAGCAGTTTGTGAACCACATTGTGGACATGCTGGAGGTGTCCCCCCACGGCACACGGGTGGGCCTGGTGCAGTACTCCAGCCGCGTTCGCACCGAGTTTCCCCTCAACAAGTACCACAGCGCGGACGAGATCAAGAAGGCAGTGATGGAGGTGGAGTACATGGAGAAAGGCACCATGACAGGCCTTGCCCTCAAGCATATGGTGGAGCACAGCTTTTCTGAGCTGGAAGGTGCCAGGCCTCTCTCCCACAATGTGCCCAGAATAGGGCTTGTCTTCACAGATGGACGTTCCCAGGATGACATCTCCGAGTGGGCCAGGAGAGCAAAGGAGTCAGGTAGGGGGCTGGGGACCCCCAAATTGCAGTGCTTCGGGCATCCCAGGACAGTTCCTTGGGATGGCTGCAGGATCCAGCCTTGGGTTGCTGCATTGCCAAGGTCCACAGAGGCAGAGGTGCCTCTGCTGTGGTCACAGGGTGCTCTGAGCAGCATCCTTCCTGTAGCAGCTGCAGCATGGCAGGGCTGCCGTGCTCCTGCCTGTCCTTCCCAAATTCCTGCTGTGTATTTGGGGAACCCTGCATCCTTGGCTGCCCAGGGGAAATCTTGCATCCTTGACTTTGCTCCCTCTGGGCTTGGGGCTGCTTGATGGATGACGGCCAGCACAGTGCTCAGGATCAATCCTTGCCACACAGGGATCATCATGTTTGCTGTGGGTGTTGGCAAGGCTGTGGAAGAGGAGCTGAGAGCGATTGCCTCTGAGCCGGTGGAGCAGCACTACTCCTACTCAGCAGACTTTACCACCATGGCCCACCTTGTGGAGAACTTCAAGTTGAACATCTGCCCAGGTGGGTGTCCCCAGCTTTGACCATGCTGGGGACTCAGCCCCAAGCTGGAGGAGCCCTCCTCTCCCCACAGGGGTGATTTGTGTGTCTGTCACCCTGAGTCTTGTGCCCCAGGGCAGAGTTGGGCTATTGTGAAATGTCTCTGGAACTCACCAGGCTGTTGTGGGTATAGAGCTGGGTGTCAGAGAGCCATCTGGAGGAGGAGAGGAGGTGGAGCTGGGAGGTTTAATGTAGAAGGGATGATGTATGACGGCATCCACTCTGGTGCCATTGCACAGGCAAAGCCTGGGGTCTCACCTTGCCTTAACGGATGCTCTGAGGGTGTCCTGTCTCCTCATCCAGACTTGTGTTTCTACTACTGCTGGGTGCAAGGACCACAACAGGTTATTATGAGGTTATCCCTGCCCTAGGGTAGACTGGGGCTCCCCAGTGCTCTTGGGATACCCAAGGACTCCCATGGGGCTGCAGACATTGGGTCAGTTGGCACCCTTGCCACCCTGGCGTGAAGGCAAAGTGAATCTCAGCCCTGGCTGTCCTTGGCCCACTGTGACAGCTTCACAGGATGCTTCGTGCTGAGCTAGCTGAACTCAGAGGGATACGCAGCCTGGTGAAAAGAAGCAAGGCTGGAAAAAGAGAAGAAAACAGGAGAGCCCTGAGGCTCAAGTCCAGCCCCAGTGGGTGGCTGTATGGACAAGGGACTCATGCTGTGTGGGAGCAGGGCAGAGCTGGGGCCCATGGCTCTGACTGCACTCAAACTCTCTTGATCACAGAGGAGGGCAAAGGGATGACAGAGGTCCGCAGCCCGTGCGAGTGCGAGGCGCTGCTGCAGTTCCAGACGAACACTGTTGCCATCCTGCAGAGCCTGACCGAGAAAAATATCCTTTGGGGTGATGCATGGGCTTGATGGGGTGCAGGGCAACCTGGGGACAGAATATGCACAGGGAAGGGAGGGAGGGATAAATGAGAGCAGGGAGTATTTCAGACAACTTCAAGGGGGAAAAGTCCTTTGCTCACCAGACCATCTGGTTCAATGCTGTTTCCTTAGCATGTTCACTTGCTCAGATGACAGCCAGACTCGAGGCTCTGGAAAAGCAGGTTGCCCACAAGAAGTGATCCTTGCAGAGGGCTGCAGTGCTCGGATGGGGCATGGGGGTGTACAGTAGCTCTGTGGCATTGTTATTACTAGCTTATTGTAAAGCATCAGTGAGCATCAGTGCTTGTTCTTGTATTGCAAAATCCCCAGGAAGATGTGGAGTGTATTTAAAAAAACCCCCAAATCCTAAAAAAAAATAAAAGCCCCCAAGCCAAAAAAGAACTTGGGCAAAACCCCTGCCATGAACCCAAGGGGTTCAGCCATCACTGTTGCCTTATTCCTCTGAACTGGCAAGCTTGGGATGACTGCATGGGCAGGCTGGGCTTGGGCTGAGGAGACGTGACACCCAGCCTTTTCCCAGTGTGACTGCGATGGACCAGCCCCTGCACAGCCCTCCCCTGGTCCCCAACACCCAGCAAGCTGCTTTGCAAGAGGAAAGAAAACCTGCAGTGATCACACTCCTGGAGCTTCTACCATCTCAACATCTCCTGCCAAGTGCTGGGGCAAGGAGAGCTGTGTGCTGCAGGCAGTGCAGGGGGGGGCTGTGCTGCCCAGATCCCAGCACGGTGCCTGGGTGTGCACCCGTGGAAAAGTGGGGGGCAGGAAGCAGCAGATTCGCTTGCCCCTATTTTGGCAGAATTCTTTAGAATTGGTTATTATTTTGTTTGGTTTTCTTTAATCACATAGCAAAATGGTAATAATTCTTTCTATAAGTACCTGTGTGTGTGTGTGTGTGTGTGTGTGCACGTGTGTATATGTATTTCATTCTGAGAACAGGGTAGTGCTATTTTTAAACACTTCTTTATATAAAGAAATTTCTTTCCTGACAATAAACACCCTGAAAGTTTGTATGACATGTCCCTCTCCTTTTGGCTGAGCCACACAGACATCTCGACGTCCTCAGGCTCCAGAAATCTTTTGGGAAAATCTTTACTGTACAACCAGCCCAGGATGCTGCAGCCCTGGCCTCAGCTGGAGGGAGCCAGTGTGGAATGGTCACTGTGCCTCTTTGGAGTCTGTGCTTGTAGGAGCTCAGCACCTGCTTCAGGAGGGGGTCTAAATGTGCCAAGTCAGTGCAAGGAGACTTACACCCATGGAGACATGGCCATAGTGCTAGCACATGTCTGCTTGGGGCAGAAGAGCCACTGAGCAACCTGGGGAGGGATGCTGAGGCAGCTAGGGACTCATTTCCTGCAGTTGAGTGGGGCACAGGTTGCTTTTTAATCCGAGAAGCTCTCCTTGGTGCAGCCCCTGCTCCCCACACCCAGGGGAAAGGAGGTCTCCATGTAGTCCTGGCTCTTGCCTGGGGGTGGAACTGCTGGGTAAGGATAACATCAGGTTTTTGGAGGGGTCCTTCCTGTACACACCTTGCTTGCTGGAGAGCAAAGTGGGACTGAGAGGAGCTGTTGTTTTTGAACTAGCAAGTTGCGCAGGAGGGAGTTGTGTGCCCAAGGGGCTCATGGGGCTGTGCAGGGTGCTGGTGGGAGGAGAAGAAGGGTTACAGCCCTGGGCTCATCCCACTTGGGCACAGCTCCTTCTCCTCAGGGATGCTGTTATTAGCTCCAGCAGCCACCTTGGCCAATCTGATGTGCCAAGCCTGGGTGTTTGGATGAATATTCTTGGTGGGTTTATAGGAGCATTTCCAAGGCTTCTTGGGGTACACAGCCTGCTGGTACTTCTTCCAGGAACAGTTTGCTCCATGAGACTTGTGTCCTAGGGAGGTTGAAACTGGAATGTGGCAAGATTTTGTGTACTGAGGCTGGGCCTTAGAGGTGAGGTGCAGGAGGCTGAGAGCAGGTCTTGGGGTGGGCTGAGGGCTTGCTGGGACTGCTCTGGGGTGAGGGGCTGCTGAGAGCTCAGGTATTTGCTTTACAAGGTGAAGAGTAGTGTGTTCCACACGGAAAGCAGTGGTTCCCCAGACCAGCAGGGGATTCAATGACTTGTCAGCAGGGCTCTTGTCCCCCGTTGGCATCCACTGAGACATTTGTAGCCTCATTAGCTCTGTTTGCTGGGCTGGCAAACGAAGCACTGCTGATTAGCTCTGCGAGTATCCCCGCGGGCAGCCCCACAGCCCCTCTGTCAGCTCTACACCCTGGCATAAACTGAGGGCTGGCACTGCCCTGCTTTCTATGCAGCTCCCTGAAAAACAAAGGAACTGTAGGCAAAAGGTAAAACAACACCACCACCAACAGAAAAAAAAAACCAACAAAAGAGGAAGCAATGGGCTGTTTGGGATTTAAGGGATTTAATAACAGGCTTGATTAGAGCAGATTAACAGCACACCCCCAGGGCATGGTTAAGCCTCAACTGGCCCAAAGTAATTTTGGCAAGTATTAAGGGAAGATGTAGGCAGAGCAGAGCTGGGCTCGCAGTGAGATGGAGAAGCTAGGTGAGGGTTAGCAGCACAACGTGGCACTGGGGAGGTGTGGGGGGGGGCACAGGGAGGAGCAGCGGGAGCTGGGCATCAGCTCAGGTGGGATCTTTGGGAAAGCAACCCCAGGACAGGCTGTGAGCTCACAGCTGGGAGCAGGGCTGTGTCTGCGTGGTCCTGCAGAGCCTCGTTAATGGCTTTTCACTAGATGGCACCAGACACCAGTGCTAATGAAGCTGGGCTGGGCTGGGGGCACCCCCTTCTCCCGGGTATCCCGAGGGGGTGGCCCCAGCCTGGAGGTGAGCATCCTCTGCCATGAGCTGGGGGGGAAGGGAGCTTGGCATCAGGCTGAGAGCATTGCATCGCCTGGTAGAGCACAAGGACTGCTTGGTGGGGCACAAGCGTCCCTCAGGTGCTTTTTGCACCTTGCTAAGGCTGGTGCTTGGCCATGGTCAAGCCCCAAGCTGCAGGACCAGTGTCTGCTGGCCTCCCTCCTTGCTGTCCCTGCATAAAACAAACCAGAGGGCCTTGGCCTGGCTGGGAAATCTCAGTGTCAGCCAGCAGCATCCCCAGCATTGCACAGCTCAGGCCTTGCTGCCTGGGGAGGAGGCTCACAAAGTGCTTTCATGGAGGGGAGCATAAGCAGCATGGAATGGGGATAGCTCTACAGGACCCTGGGCAATGGATGCTGCATGTGTGGCAGAGTGCAACACAGAGTGCAGGTGGTCCTGTGCACAGAAATGTCCTGGGCTGGGTTATTCCATGGGAGGTTGCAGTAGAAGCAGATTTTAGGCTTGCTATGGATAAAGCACTCTCACAAGTCCTTCAGGTGGGGAACTTCCTCCTCAGCTTCTCTGCAGCTTCTTGGTGTTTTCACCTCTCTTGAAGGTGCAGCCCCAAGCACCACTTTGGGCAGATCCTGGCAGCAGCTGAGAGCACAGCACTGTCCTCTCCAGCCCAGCAGCAGCTGAATGCCAAAGGATTGCTTAAAAATTAATCCAGTGCTTGTATTTCTCATTAAAAGTGCTAAATTGTTGGTGCACAGCCCAGAAAGTCTATTTGCATTGGCCAAATGCTCTCCCAGTTATTTAATAAATGACTTTACAAAGAGCTAAATGCAGCCACAGACTCCTTAGGGAAATTGGACAATGATTAACAGATATCCAGGAAGATAAGGTCCAGTTAACATGGCACATCAAGGCATGAGAAGGGAAGTATGAGGAGGAAAGGACATGGTGAGATGCCCACCATGCCCTGGATGAAGAACAGGGGCTCCAGGGACTGCATAGAGCAACAGAGCAATGGTGAGGGGCCCAGGGGTTGCATGGAGCACCTAGGGGTGCAAAAGCCTGTCTGTGCTTTTGCAAGGAGCACCTTGACCTGCCCCATTGCAAAATCAGGGGCTGCCCCAGCCTGTCCTTTGCAGGAGTACAGGCTGTTTGGCTGCAGGATGCCTTCCCCTCCAAGGGCATTCCCAGTGCTAGTTTCCAGCACAGCTCCGAGTTCCTGCCAACCCCAGAAATCCCAAGGAAAGGCTCCAGGAACCTGTTACACAAGGCAAGGGGGACATTGGCCCATTGGTGGGAAATAGAGTAATTTCCCATTGCCCAAGAGCACTTAAAGAAAATGGCTTTGCCCGGGGAGGGGGAGGGGAAAGGGTGGGGGTGGGGATGAGGAGGGGGAGTACAAACTCCTTGGGAGGGAGAAGATGGAGACCTGAAGGCAGGTGAGATCTTTGCCCTCTGAACAAGGACTACAGCCCCTTAACCCTCTAGCCATCCAGCATCAGGGCTCAGTCACTTCAGGGGTGTTTGGGTGATGCCACCAGTAGGGAGTTTGGGGCTGGAGCAGGTTTCTTCTGGGAAAACTTTGAAGGATCATCCCTAAGAATGCACAGGCAGCCTCCTGCTGATCTGGATGGTGCTGCAAAGTATGGTTTGCAGGTCCATGTGGAAGAAAGGTACAGAGGGAAAGCCACAAAATGGACCCCCAGAGGGGAACACAGCATGGTCACCATGATATTACCTGCTGGAGAAGCATACCTGCCCTGGACAAAGCATCTCCACTGCCTCCAGACTGCTTGGGGTGCAATGCCCTGGTCCATCTCCCCTTGGCTTATTCCACAGCCCCAGGTGTGGCTGCAGGGAACAGTTGTGCAATGGAAGAACTGGGTTTTGAGCAATTGAACAATCCCATTTGTATCTTGTGCAAAAGGTTTCCTGAAAACACCATGCAATGGCTGAGAAAATGGGTACAAACATTAGCATGAGCCCAGCCCCATTCCCCACCCCCATACTCTCCAGGGGTTTAAATGTTGGCATGCCCCAGCTCATCACACAGGCACCTCTCAGGGACCCAGCAGCATGAAGGCAGTGGCTGCTTTCCTCTTGGTGGGGATGCTCATCCTCTGGACAGAGCTGCCAACAGGTATGAGATGTCCTAGGGTAAGTAAGGTACAGGGAGGAGAAGAACATAGGCTGGGAAGGAGCTGTGTTTTCAGGGATCTTCTGGGATGGAGTGGAGCATCTCCCCAGGGCCTCTCAGCTGCTAGCAGCCTGGAACAAACTCCTCTCTCCTCTTGCAGGCAGTGCCTGGTCCTGCCCACCTGTCCACATCACCTGTGCCATGCTGAACCCTCCCAACAGGTGCTACTCCGACCGCTCCTGCCCTCGCTTCAAGAAGTGCTGCCCGGGCTTCTGTGGGAGAAGATGCATCTCAAAGCCACCTGCCATCCCCATCTCCTATGGTAGGGTCTGAGGAGCAGCCACCCCTGGGTAGCAGAGTTGGGACATGGCTCTGGGCCGGGAGCTGTGTTTGGCTGTCAGGCTGCTGGGGTGACTGGTGGCCAAACACGTGGGCTGGGGTTAGTCTCAACACCAGATCCAACTTGTTGCTTTCTCTCCCTTTCCCCAGCTTAAGCTCCTGCTGCCAGGACAGACTAAGGGCCTTCTCAGCATCCCCATGCCCTTCCTACTCCAGCATCAGCCAGCTGCCCACACCCCTGCTAAGCCTTGTCCTGCCCCATGCTGGCTCCCAGGAGGATGGGGACAGCCACCAGTCCACACTCAAAGACCACCTTGGCTCCAGGAACACTCTGACAGCTGCCACATGGTGCTAGTGCTGCCTGCTCATCCTCTTCCTATGCTTCCCCACTCCTGTTTAACAAATAAAAAAGCTTGTCCCAGGGATGCTCGTGATGTGCAACTCCTTTTCCTGCCTCTCTCCATGCCTATCCTGGCCCATGCTCCCACCACTGCTTTCACACCAGAATGGTGATGGCCAAGGGCAGAGAAGCCCAGTTCCACTGGTCATTAGTCACAGCTCAGAGCCCTCCCTCCTCCAGCAGGACCAGCTATTATCAGCTATTAAGCAGCATTTCCATACAGCTGGCTAATTTGATAATGCTGCAATTATCTTGGTTTGTTAACAAGATTAAATTGCTAATTGGTTTGATTAAACACAGAGCTCCAGGCATGAGGTGCCTCTCAGCTGGCAGCACTCAGAGCCCAATGGCTCCTGTGCCCAGTACAACAGCTCCTCTGCAGAGACAAGGGCAAGGCAGCTCCCCAAAACTGCTGCCCAGGGCCTCCAGATCCCCCTGTGATGGACTGGAGATGGCCCTCATCCTGCCTTGAGACAGAGCCAGCTTTGCCTGTGTCACTGCTGTGTCCAGCTGCTGGCCTGGACAGTGAGCAGGAGATGGGGTTTGGGGTCAGAGGATGCTATAGGGACATCTGGTCTGCCTTGGTCCTGCCACTTTTTGTTTGGGAGCACTGCAAGTCAGAAATCCCTGAGGCAATGCCCCAGCTGTGTGCAGCTGCACCAACAAATCCTCTACCCTCCTTTCCCAAAGCACAGGTCCCTAACAGCATTTCCAGCAACACTCAGCTCCCCACTGTGGCTGTACTGGGGAGATCTCATCACCCTTGACTAGACTGACCCCATGCAGCCAGCAGGCACCCAGGAGGCTCTGGGCAGTGCCCAAAAGCAAGCACAGAGCAGGCTCACTGATTGTGGTAACATCCTGGCAGCATATTTTGACTGAAAATCCTTTGGATCCAGGTGGTGGGGGGAAGAGAATTCCCCTCAGTGTCTTAGGAACATGTCAAAAAAAGAGCAGAAAAGCAGTGAGGCCTGTGAGATGTTTCCATGCTTGTTCTTCCCATGTCATCTGCTTCTCCAGGGCTAGAGCAGCCTGGAGATAGAGAGCTTCATTTTCTCTGTCTGGGGCCTTACTATAGGTCAGGACTTGCTACTGCGGGACTTTCTCCTGGAGCAAGCCTACAAGGGAATATGGGCAAAGGCTGCACTCAAGGCTCCAGCTTTGGGCTAGAAACACCCATCATGGCATGGCACTGCAGCAGCACCATGGCAGGGCAAGGAGCCTGTCAGCTCCTTTGGCACGTGCCAGGTTTGGCTTACTCCATCATCCTTCATAACCAGGGGTTTAAATACAGTCACTCTTGGATCAATCCTAAAGGAAACACCCAACATCCCTGAGAGCCCAGGGGCTGGGATCCAGCAAGGCTCAGTGGGGAGCCATCACCTTCACCCAGGCAGCCTTGCACCTCTTTGGTGCACTCAGAAACGGAGACAGGCCAGAGGATGGAGAAGGTCTCATCTCTTGCACATCCAAATGTCTTTTAAGTATTTTCTTGCAGCCTTCTCCCTGCATGTTTTATGCTCTGGCTCAGGAGGCTAGGTGATCAGGGTCTGCATACAGAACAGTCTGGTGCTTGAGAGTAGGGCAAGACCTCTTCAAGAGATGATTCAAAGCCACTAATAAGAATTACTACAGCTTTGAAAACCTTTGAAAGGGGGGGGGGATTATTTAACTAGCCTGGCCTGGGATTGGGAAGCTGTAGTCACACTAGGATGAAGCAATGACATCAAATCCAGAGGAGGAAAATCCCTGGGCAGGGAAGATTCTCTGAGCAGCAGCTCTGCCCATGATCAGGGTGCTACACACAGTCCTCATCTCCTCTGCAGAGGAGCAGCAGTATTTCAGGTGAGGAAAGGAGTCAATTCTGTTCTAGTCCCTACCATAAAAGAGATATATATACACCTCTGCAGAAAAATAAACCATCCTCACACTGGTGAAGGTCAACAGATGTATGACTTCACTATGTGCTTTCTTCTGCAGGATGATTTATACAAACTTAGCTCCTCACCTGGATTGCATCACCCTCCAGCAGCAGGGAGAGGGTGGTCAGAGCCAGCATTGTCTCACAGCAGCTGATGCCCTCCAGCATTTTCTTTCTGGAGATACAGGGATGCCTTTTTCCTCCTTGGGAGTCTTGCCATGAACATGGCTCAGCTTGCCTGGCCAGGATGCACCAGTAACCCTTCCCAGTACCCTCCCACCCTCCCCAAAGGCATGCTCCCACTGCAGTGGGACAGCAGAGGGGGAGCCAGGTTCCAGGTTGGCATGGTGGAGGGAGGCTGCTGCTGTCACCAGAAAGCATTTGAGACATTCAGGTTCTTCTGCTATCCCTTCTGTCTGGCTCTAGCACATTAGCTCAGCTGTAAACTGCACCCATCCTCCTGTGTGGTGGGGAGCCCCAGAGCAGTGGGGTCTGGCAGAAGGGACTGTGGTGCATGGGATGCCAGAGTAGCCTGCTGTGATTTCTCTCCTGCCTAAAGTGCTGCCAAGCCTCACAATCTGCTTGTGATGAAGCCCTTCACTTTGGTGCAGAAGCAGCTGTGTGTGCCCCATGATGGCCAAGAGGCAGCAGAGCTGTGCCAAGCCACTTGGCTGCATTTCACCCTTCATCCCACCAGGAAAATCCTCACCAGGCTACTCTCAGCTCCAATCACACAAGGCTGCACACCCAGGAAGCTTGTCAGATCCTGGCAGGACTTCCCTAAGCCAGGGAGCCAAAAGCAAAGGAAGGCAAGATACCAAGGCACTGGCAGCACCCTGTAGCTGGGGAAGATCCCTGCATGCCATCAGTCCCTGTGCCTATGCAGAAAGAGAGCAGAGGAGAGAGAAACTTCTTTTCTCTGCAGTAAGCCACATGGCATGAAGGCATGGGAAGAGCTCAGCAGGAGGCTGGGCAGCAGAACCAGGGCTGCCAGGCTCCCTCTTGTATGCCCTCTCTGCAGCCCAGCTCTCAGCCCCACAGTCCCTCAGATATACTGATGTCTGCATTCAGCCAGGCAGCTGGGATGTTACACCAGCAAGAGCTCTGGAAAAGTCTGGCAAAGCGCTTGAGGATTCACATGAAGCAGTCTGTAGAGGGAAACACCAGGAGCAGTCAAAGCACCTCCCATAGGTACCTCCCCTGCAACAGCCTCTGCTCACAGCCTGAACAGCAGCTCTAGCCCATCTCACAGCTCACACACGTGCCCTGAGCAAGGTCAGGATCACAAACTCACCACCACCTCTGAATGCACCAGCACAGGCCCCAGGGTACCTGCACTCCCCCTCCCAAGCAGGGCCACTCACCTGCAGAGAGACCTTCTCAGCTGATACCAGTGCCTCCCTTCAGCAAAGTGTTATGGTAGAGGCAGGTGGGCTATTTATGCTAATGGCCAGCCCAAATGAGTTCTTGCTGTTCCCTGGCTCCAGCTGCAGAGGGAAAGGTACTTCCCAGCTCCTTCGGGTCCTGGCACCAGCTCCCTGCTAGTGCCAGCAGCATGGCATGGGGAATTCCTTCAGCCCTGCCTGTGCCAAGCACACACAGATGCTCCTTTCCCCGATGACTATGTAGGTTAATAACATGCAATGTGATTGCAAGACACAGGGAACTGCAAAGCTCTGTCAATATTTAGCTTTTACACATTTGGCTAATTAGAGAGCAACCTGTGATTCCCTCTGAAGGAGGCCTGGCTCCTCTCCCTCCCTTTCTGCATGTTCCCAGCTCAGATGGGATAAACGTCAGCTCATTATTTCTGGAGTTTGCTGGTCGCAAATGGTCTGTCCCAAAATGCTATTCCCAGGCACTGGATGTCAGAAATCATTATACTAAATAAAGCTTCATGAATGATTCATGAATCTGGGTTTTACATTAATCAGGGAGAGCTGGGCAAAAGCAGCGCAGCATCATCGTGTCGTGTTCTGCACAGGCAGGCAAACAGAGAGGTTTGGACCTTCAAGGCACAAATCAGAGATAGGGTGTAAAGCTGAGGAACCCCCTGGCCCCAACACAATTGGAGCCTGGCTGAGCAGAGAGCAAAAGTAGGCAGTGGGCCCTCACCCAAATACCTTTCTGCTTCAGGAGCTGCTGTGAGTCGATCACGTTAATGAGCCCAGGGCAGGATACTGCTGCTCTGAGCATCCTCCGAGATGCACGACTGCTTTCACATTAGCCCTGGTCTCCAGTGCTCTCCACTCACATACTGACTCCCTGGCTCTGTGCACTATGGCCACTAAATATAGAAAAATATGTCTGAAATGTCATTGGGAAGTTCCATCCAGGGCCCAGGCAAATGGGGCTTGTGTCTGGATGCTATGCTGCATCCCAGCATGGGCTGTCCACCAGCAGGAATTTTCTTAGGATACAAATGCTTCTTCTATTTGTAGGACACACTGCTCCAAGACTTTGGAGAGAAGGTAGATGTATCCTTTTTAGTACTGGAGCCCCTCTTAGCACTGCCAAAATTTGGAGAGAGCCTGAAAGGCAGCATCCTTGCAAAGACAGGTGAGCCTCTTCCCCTCAGCCCATGCCCTATTCATCTCCAGCTGCTACGCACATCCCTACCAGCACAGAGGCAGAGCTGCAATGGGCTCACTAAGAGCCTCTAGCCACTGGGCCACTTCCACCTGCAAAACAACAATAGTGACAATTCATCAGCTATTTATAATTTTAGCTTGAAATTTCTAGCTGTGTCATCACAGCCAGGCAGGGACTGAAAGATCTCAACCCCAAGCAGCCACCCTCCATCCTCAGCTAAGGAGGAGAAGCAGAGCCCCAGGGCATGTTTGCTGCCTCTGCTCCCACTGATGGCCAGCCCCTCAACTTACCATGGGATGAAAGTATCTGCAGGATCAGCTGTCTCAGGGAAAGAGCATCTATCTCCCTTTATGCTGACCCCCTTATGGAGAGAATGATTTCAAACATGTGTCCTCATATCATCACTAAATACTAATTTGTAAAGCAGTGTCATGTCTGGGGCAGCACAGGGGCAAGGGACAGACCTCCTTGCCCCATCCTGCCTGGCATCTCTCCATGGCTATGGCTGTGCACAGCTATCAAAAGCAAAGTGCAGGGCAAGTGTCTGCAGGGCACAAGCCTATGGAGAGTCAAAGGCTTGGCTGCACTCATGGTTACTCACAGGATTTGACCTGCAGTATTGTAAGACTTAACGACAAGGAAATTTGTGTTTCCAGCTTCACCTGTTTCTCTCCTGGCAGAGAAAGCAAGCAGCCAGCCTGTGCTGCCCCTGCAAGCTCAGATGTGATGCGTTAGTTGCTGTGGCTTTGCCTGTACCAGTACATGAACTGTGCCTGGGCTGACTGTGGTGCCTAGCCAAGTGGCAGGGAACAGCCTAAGTCCTTGCTATTAACCTCTCCTCCAACACCACATTGTCAGCCCTTCTGCCAGCATCCCTGCCCATGGTGGCTCCCAGCCCTGATGGGAATGATCTGGAGAGGGCTGCCTGGCCCAAGATGCTCCAGGATGTTAATGATGAACTTGGGAAATAGCCCTTGGTTTTGTTGAATTCAGTTTTGAGGCTGCATCCTGGGTATTAGAGGGCAGTGAAACAACCTGGGGCAGAGACAGAGCAGAGGGAGGGGATCCAGCACATGGGAGTTTGCATGTTGCTATAAGGAGGCAGTGCTTGTCCTTGGGGCATGTGGAAGCCCTCCAGACAGTAAATTATTCCTTCAAAGTGCCTGACCTTGCATTGCAGCAACTCCCTGCTCCATCTCCAAAGGTTCCCCATCTGTATAAAAAATAGCCACTGGCTTGTTACAACCCTCCAAATTCTCTCATGTTTCTGGTTACAGCTTCAGAGTCCACCCACAAGCCAAGGTCTCCAGCAAGTTCAGCAAATATTCATTAATCTTTCCTGGCTTAAGCACTCAGTGGACTCAGTAAATTCCAAGCCAGAAAAGTTTCAGGCTGTCAGAGCTGAGGGCGATAGCCAGGCAATCCACCAAGAACCTGTCCTGTGCCCACCACAGACACTTTACTGCAGTGGACTGGATGCTGTGGATGCATCCAAGGACTCCAGAACATGAAGAAGGTTGGTTAAGTAATTTCCAGCATAGAGCAGGCTGATATCCCCACATCAGCAGTGACTACAGAACCCAATGGCTCTGGAGGGAAGATGGGGGTTGTGGGGATGGGAACACCAGAGCTGGTGGTCCCCAATCCCTCCTCCTCCTTGAAGGATGCTGCCATCATGGCTCAGCTTTGCCCCTCTACCACCCTGTGGGGTGGCTCCAGGATGAGGAAAGGCTGCACAGGGACAGCTGATGGTAAGGGAAGGAGAATCCCAAAGCTCTCCAGCCAAAGCAACCCTCTCCCAGAGCTCGCGGGAAGCCGGATGGAACAAACACACCAGTAAGCGTAGAAACCAGAAAAAAGAGTATTAAGGAAAACCCAAACATCTTTGCCACTGAGAAATGCAAGAGCAGGTTTTGCATCTGCCCTAATTTAGCTTTTTTCCCTCTGGAAAGGATTATATGGGAAATGCTTTGTGTGCATGTCCCTGTTGGCAGCTAGCTCCACGGATCTCCTGTGCTCACAGGTGCTTGCCCTGCTCTAGCCCAGCCTCACACACAGCATGTACCCGGCAGCTCCTGCCTTTCACAAGTGATGTCCAAGGAGCTGCAAAGTGCTTGAAGATTTCTCTTTAAATTACAGGAGCTCTGCAGACATGCTATATTCACATATATTTCTCCCTGTTTTATAATTTATTGCTACATCAGCTATTAAAAAGAAAAAAAAAAAGGGCAGAAAGAAGAAAGGAAGGAAGGGAGCTGCCACAAGCTGAGCGCCTTTCGGGATGACTCACTGCAGTGCTGAAATGGCTGCTGGCTTCAGACTCAGCCTGCCTTTGCGATTTGCTTCCAGACTGCAGACGAGACCACAGCAAGAGGCTTCACCTCCATCCCTGTGTGGAGGCTTTCCCGTGTGGTTATTGACATAATCCCCCCTGGGCTTCGGCGGGAGGAGACTTGCCTTCCCCAGGAGAGGGAGATGGGGGAGACATGAAAGGAAGGGATGGCGAGGCGTTTCCAGCTGACCTGATTTTCTGATTTCCCCGTCTCCACATCACTGCTAGTTAGTTCAGGAGCAGCAGAGGCATGGGGCTGGCCCCTGCCACAGAGAGCTGTGCCCTCCCAGTGCAGCAGCAAACCTGGCTGTGCAGAGGAAGGGCCCTTGCACCTCAGTTTGCTGGGAAAAAGCCTTAAAATGGGACTCTCCCTTTCCTGCCATGGCTTGCCAGTGTCAGTGCAAAGTCAGCCTAACAAGCTCTGGTCAGCTAATGGGAGAGTCAGGCCTTTGCACCTGAGTTTGTGCAGCCAAAGGAAAATTCAGCTTGGGTACCATGAATGCTGCAGCCAAGTCTACTCTGAGGGATGCTGTGCTGCCAGCACAAACCTTCATGGGGCCTGTGCAGCCTGGGAGGTGAACTGTGCTCTCCCGCAGCCACTTCCAGGCTGTGCAGCCTGTGCTGCAGCAGGAGATACTGAAGTGTCTCCCCTCTGTGTCTTCCCAGCCCTTTCCCAGGGTAATCCCTCCAGCCTGGAGCATTACAGGCAGAGCTCTGGCAGCCCTTGCTTCCCGCTCATGCTTCAGCTCCTCCTCATAGCCCAAAGGACAGTCAGTAAACCTCCCAGTGCTGAGAGTGCTGGTTTGGGGGGGGGCATGGCGGGAGGGCTCAAGTCTACTCTGTGTGGTGCAGAAATGAGGCTTTGGTGCAGAGAGAAAGTGCTGGACAGGGTGGGTGCCCTCACAGCAGAAGGCATGGCTCCTTCCATGAAAAATGACTATCTGAGAAACATATTCAGAAGGAAAAAAAGAATTCATGCTGATCATTGTACATCAGTGGCAGGCAGAGAGAACCCCATGTGGGAGGCAGTCCTCCTCCACCCCGTGGGCTGCACCCACCAGGGCCCAGCACCCACTGTGAGCTGGGCTTGTGAGCGCCCAGAGTAGACAAAAAGCTGGGCATGTTTGTCTTGCAGCTTCCAGGGATGCTCAGCCACTCCTAATTGCCATAAAAAATAAATGCTTTGTGCTTCATATCACAGAACAGAGGAATTTCCCTCAGTTTTTTTTTTCTCCTCAATTTGGCTTTTTTTTTCTTTTTTTGAGGCCTCCCTTAAAGTCATCCCTTCCCCCCTCCCTCTGCTGCCTCCTTCCCATGTAAACAGGCTCACAGCACACACAGTCTGACACATCACACACATGGAAACATGCTGCTGGCCCCGCAGCAGCGAGCACTGGGGCTGGCAGCACAGGCAGCAGCAAGAGGCTGGCGCACGGGCAGGGGAAGGATGCTCCCCACCAAAGAGAGCCCTTAGCTGCCTGCCTGCAAGCCCAGGGAAGAGTGAGCCCACAGGCTCCAGCCCCTTGGGCTGGAATCAGCAACTTGATGGATCTGATGTGGAGGATAGCGTGAAGTCTCGCCCTGTGTGAGCTGCCTGTCTGACACAGCAGCTCTGTGCCGGCTGCCGGAGCAATGAGCCATCTCTGCGTGGACATGCAGCCCCAGCTGTCACCCTGGGAAGGTCTCCTATCTTCTCTTTCCCATCTCTCTGCTCCAGCAGCTGACTTCTGTGGGAGTTGGTGTGGTTGCAGCGATCCCCAGGCTGTATGGGTATGGTCTTGGGTAGCAACAGCAGCTCACTGACCTGAAAGCCAGCATGTGCCATGCCTGGGATTTGCTGCCTTCACCCACCTCCCCAATAAGCTTTTAAAAAGACAACAGGAAGCTCAGTAAGCCAGAGAGGTTCCTGCCCGGAGGGGCTGCCTCGATGTCCTAGGCACCCCCCATTCCAAGGAGGAAGATGGAGCTGAATCGCATGGAGAGCAACTGTGAGGGGAGAGGTGCATCATCTGCCCAGCATGAGGTGGCACTGCTGATGGGACCCTGCTTGGCCTGAACACCCACAGCACAGGACAGCACGCTGCACCCCACAGAGCTCTGGGGGCTCAGCCCCCCAAAGGGCAGTGTATCCACTTGGAAAGCTTTGCAGAGAGCTTGGGGTAGGCCAGGACTGGATGAGGCTTGTACCTCCACCACGGCTCCCATCAGCTATCCTGGCTGCTCGGGGCACTTCCAGCAGGTAAGGCAAGCGGGGTAGGTGTACCCACACCTAGCCCAGGTTTCCCCTCCTGCTGTCAGCCCCAGCTCGGGGAAAATACCTGCCTCGCACCGACTCATCAGCCAGTTTTCCCAAAATCTGGTATCCCATCTTGTGGTCCCGGTGAGCTTCCCCGGGGAACGGGGTGGGCATCCCCGGGTCTCCCCAGCCTTCTGCCCCGCACAGAGTCCGGGGACTGCCCTGGATTACCCGAAGGGACCGCGCTGCTCCGGCCCCACCGTGCTGTCGAGATGCTCCTAGCAGAGGCAGCAGGGGACTGTGGACCCGAGAACCAGGAACCAGGGACTGGGGACCGGCCTCGCCTCCCCGATCCCGCCACGCGGCTCCAGGCGAGCGGACCGGAGGGTGGCAACCCCGGCAGATGAGGGCGGCAGGAGGCGGGACCCCCCCGGGACCCTCTCTCCGGCCCCGCGGAGCTCCGGCCGCCACCAGCCCCGCAGGGTTCCGCGGCTCCGCGCCGGGCGCGCACATTGCGGCGGGGGCGGCGCCGAGGCAGGTGAGCGGCGGCGCGGGGCAGGGTACAGGCACCCCCGGGTGCGGCAGGAACGGGCATCCTGGGGACCCGGGGCACCAGCAAGCACGGGAGGGGTGGGGACCCCAGGCACCGGCACCCGGGGTGCTCCGGCATCCTGGGACTCGGCGAGGATCGCGAGATCGGCGACCCAAGGTGCTGTAGGGACCGGGGCACCTGCATCCCGGGAAGCCGCGGTACCAGCATCCTCGGGCATTGCGAGGATCAGCACCTTGGGGCTCGGCAGGCACCCGGGACACCGGCTTCCCGGGCTGAGAGGGCAACCGGAGCAGCGGCATGCCGGGGTGAGGAGGGATGCGGTCAGCGGAACATCGGGATGAGCGGGAAGCGAGACATCCTGGGATGAGCGGGGAGCCACCGTGCCAGTCCCCACACCCTGAGATGCTGCTGAGATTCGGGGCACAGGGATACCCCTGCACATCGCTCCGCAGGTGGGTGTAGGAGAGTCCTTCTCCTCGAAGGCTTTCTACCCCGGGGGCTGTATATCCTCCTCCCCAGGGAACGGGGCAGGGCGCGGAGGTCCCCTCGGGAGAGCTGTGCACCCTCTACGTGGGACCTAGGAGCGGGAGCTGGCACAGGACAGGGCAGCATCTGCAGCAGGCGCTGGGCTGCTCGCTGGCAGGAGGAAGCCGAGCTGCCGGTAATCCCGGTCCTGTCCCCCGAAGCAAGCAGGGAGTACCCTCCGATCGTCCGCATCCCCAGCCCTGAGCGTCGGAGTGGCCTCAGCTTATGCTCTGCCTGCTGGATCAAGCCAGCAGAGGGAATCTCCCTTCCATGCTTCCCCCTGCCCATCTGCCAAGCCCCCTCTACCAAAGGAAGGGCTTGGTCCTGAGCATCTTTTCAGGCCGATGGGAACAGGGATGCTCAGCGAGGCGGACAGGGCTCTGCAGGGCCACTTTTGAATGACCAGAAAGCGAGCATCTTCCCAGCTCTGCCCCAGGACACCATCCTGCAGAAACTGGGAGGACAGCCAGCCCCACTGCCCCTCCCAGGTACCCAGCAGGGGACCCTCAGCCCTAGCCCAGCCCCATGGGCATCCCGCGCAGGACTTCTCCAGCAGTCTGCAGCCACCAGCCCTGCACGTTTGGGACGTGCAGAGTAACAAGCCCCGGGTGACAGGGTATTTAGGACTGGGCTACAGGCAAAGGATAAGGGGTTCCTCCTTCTCTACGCGTTTCTAATGGCTCCTTTGAGACAAGCCACACGACTCCCTGCTGGGAAGCCTCGCTGAGCTGTAAGTACAGGGCTTTTTATTTGGACTGTTAATCTAAATCCATTGTACCTGGTTGGAAAAGCCCCTGCGTGCAATACTCCCTGCACTTGCTGCATCCTCACTCGAATGTCTATTAGCATCTTCCTCCCCATTCCCTTGGGTCCCCTCTGCCAGTTAGAATAAATATACATAACTTCCATTTGAAAGCCTTTAAGAAAAAAAAATAGGTTGTCAAGGGAAACTCTTCCAGCATTTCTTACAGATATGCTTGATCTGTTTTTGTATTTTTTACTGTCATGAATGCATATATCAGAGATTCTTTTTTTCCTCCATAGATACATATTCATTTGAGTGCCCAACACCCAGCTCACACTGGGCTTGTGTAATTCTGATGGATGTTTCCTTAAAATAGCTTACAATATATTTCGAAATTCATCAGAAAGAGACTGGCTTTATCTCTTCTATTTTTCCTACCATTTGTGAAAACTACAGTTAACTAAAGGAAAATTTTGCAAATTCACATGATTTCAGACAGATACATTTATATTCTCTGCCCTTTGTGCTTTAAAATAAAGGAACCACCCAACCTCCCCAAAGTGAGCTTCTGCTTCCCAGCAGATTCCTCCTGCAAATGTGAGACTGGCACATGCTTTGATGATCCAACTGGGAGATCACACCAGGTCTCAGTTCAAACCCCAGTTTTGTTCTGAAGCTTAGCTTAGCCAGTCGTGAAATGAGTAGGCAAAAGAGTTATAAAACTATTAATTGCTGCTTTAGATTCCTAGATGAAAGCTGTATGTGGGCAGAAATAATTTGCTCTATTCAGAAGTGAACATCAGAATGGAGCATCTCAGACAGTTTGGGACCCTTCTCAGGAGGAAGGGAGGGATTTCCATAGGGTACAAAGGCTTGCAGGGACCTGACACCTTCTTTTTCTTGAGCTGGGAGAGAGGAGGCAGTCAGCTCCCTTCTGGCCCCATGCCCCAGCCCAGCCTCCAAACCACTTCACCTTTAGTTATGGTGACATTTGTTCTAGTCTTCTGGAATGGAGAGAGGCTGAGGACAGGTGTGGGATAAGCTGGATCCCATAGACCCACCCCCACGGCCTCTGTGTGTGTGTGTTCCTAGCCAGAATGCATGAGCATCCTTCTGGATTAGTCATCCCCACCCCACAGATGGGCTGTGTGATGTCTTCCCTGGAAAAGCTCATCTGTCACAAAAATTCCAATTTATCCATGAAAATGAGTGTTTACACTCCTTTTCTCCCTTGCATTGTCTTAAACATTAAAAAAGTTGATCCTTGTCTTTTTTCCTCCCCTTTGAAAGGCAAGACAATGAGTCTGTTAAGCTCTGAGGCTTATCACAAGGCAGTTGCCTCCTCCTACATGGTGTAAGGGAAAGCTCTGGCTCTGTGGTGCAAAGCCTGTGTCTTTAAGGAGCCCTGGCTTGGAGATGCAGTGGAGTTAGCAGGTGCTTTTGTCAGGCTATTTTGCACAAGTCTGGCATTTGCTGAACCCACAGCCCTCCTCAGCTTAAAAACATACCTCTGGGGTTTGTTTCCAATCATGACCCCACTACTTATTCCTCTCCAGCTCTTCTCTGACCTCCAGATTTAGATGCGAAAATGTCCCCCAGGTCCCTCCCAGCCTGACAAAACCTTTACACTGTGTTTCTTGGACACTGGAAAGCACACAGACCCCTTCCCCTGCTTTGGTGTTTGCCCCATAAACCCCATGAGATATCTGGTGAGCAACATAGGGCTGGGTTGCAATGGGGTCTGCAGTGGAATGGGGATTCCTCTGGGCATGGGGGGGACCTGTCTCATGTCACTGACCTGGCCTTGACCTTTGGTGGCTGCTGTCAGACCAGACTGTCCTGTGTGGGGTCTGGTGGCACCTTAGCATCTCCGCAGGGGCTGTTGTGTTCTCTCTTGGCTTCTGCTGCCTGGCTGTGGCCTCTGTCCCTGTATCACCTAAAAGTTTGAAAACTTCAGTAGATGACAAAAGACAGAGAAGATGAGGGATTTTTTCTCATAATCCACTGGCTGATTAAAACCAGGGAGGGAAACCTTTGGAGCGGGGAACAGGCCAGTCTGGAGGTCACAAAGGCCTCAGTGATCACTGCAGTAAAAGCATTGGTGGCTACAGAAGTCATGTTGGTAGCCTGGAAGTGCAAGCAGAGCTCAGGAGAAAAACTTGTTTCATAGAGGGATTTTTTCTAAAGCAGTTAATGTGTAAGGAAAAATGTAATTCCTCATTCAGGAAAGCAAATGCAGTGTTAGGACACCTAACACCTCTGTGCCAGGAGCAGGGGGACTGGTGACAGAGGAAGATCACAAACTTTTTTGTTTTCCTTTTTATTCTAAGCTTCTGGTCAAAGTGGGTAAATGGATTGAAGATGTGGGAATGCTTCTCTTTGTTAGATGCTGTAATTGCTGCTCATTAGAAAATGGAATTTCTGCTGAATGCAAAAGCCCAGCTCCCTGAAACTTAAAATCCTGAAACACAATAGAAATCAAAACTTTGAGGCTTTATTTCCCTACCAACATGCAGAATTTTCATTCAGAGTCATCAGTGATTCTGAATCATGGTTTAATGTTTCAACATTATAAAAATAATATTTTACATGGCAGAACACACAAGAGGAAACAAAGCAGCCAAATGAATTGTTTTGACACTTCTTCCACTGAAATCCCCCCTAAAACTGACACTTTCTGTGAAAACACTTTGATTTTGGCAAAACTACTTTTGCTGCTGGGATGTCTGCATCATCTAAGGACTTTTTGACCAGGTCTAATTAGCAACGTAGGCAGTGGGGCTACCAAGCTCTTTGGCAGAATCACCGCAG
Source organism: Bucco capensis (assembly GCA_013396975.1). Taxonomy (NCBI): domain Eukaryota; kingdom Metazoa; phylum Chordata; class Aves; order Piciformes; family Bucconidae; genus Bucco; species Bucco capensis. The sequence goes on along the minus strand of VWZO01002743.1, from coordinate 3,713,826 downwards.
CAGTGATGAGATTTATTTTTTCCATGGAAGAGGCTCTTTGGGGCATAACTGTGATTGTTTGAACAAGGAAAGCCCCATGGATGAGGTGCTGGAGGTGCAGTAAACTGCCTTCCTTAGGCCATTAGCAATCCACAAATGGAGAAACTTTAAGAGGCAAAACAGATGAGGAGAAGTTTCATCTGGAAAAAATCATTATTTTCTCCCTTCCTTACCATCAAAGAACAACTGCCCAAAGCTGTTCCTCTCCCCTCCCCTCTCCCTGTTCCTCACTGTACAAAATGCAGACATCGCTCCTCACTCATCCCTCCTCACTCCTCAGGGTGCTTCTGGGTCACCCTCACCCAGGAGCACCCGGATCGGGGGAGCCCTGTGTCCCCTCCAGCCCTGCTGTGTCTTGCCCGCAGGTGGAACCAGCTCCCGCTCTGCTGATCATGGTCAACAAGACCTTAAATTACTGGGGTCCCAGTTTTGAGGAGGACGTTATCAACATCAACGTGGGGGGTCTGAGAAGGAGGCTCAGTTCCAGCGCCCTCTCCAAGTTCCCTGACACCCGCCTGGGACGCCTGCTCTCCTGCGACTCGGAGGAGTCCATCCTGCAGCTCTGTGATGACTATGATGTGAGCGCCAGGGAGTTCTACTTCGACCGAAACCCTGGCTTCTTCCTCTATGTGCTCCATTTCTACCAGACAGGAAAGCTGCATGTCATGGAAGAGCTGTGTGTCTTCTCCTTCTGCCAGGAGATCGAGTACTGGGGCATCAATGAGTTCTTCCTGGACTCTTGCTGCAGCTACCGTTACCACGAGCGCAAACTGGAGAGCTGGCACCACAACTGGGACGAGGAGAGCGAGGTGAGCAGTGTGGACACGTCCCCCGATGAGATCTCTGACATCAACCATGACCTGCTGCGCTACAGCACGCTGCGCTGTGGCAACGTGCGCAAACGCCTCTGGCTCACCATGGAGAATCCTGGCTACTCCATCCCCAGCAAACTCTTCAGCTTTGTGTCCATCAGTGTGGTGCTGGTCTCCATAGCCACCATGTGCATCCACAGCATGCCTGAGTACCAGGAGGTGGATGAGAATGGCAACGTGCTTGATGAACCCATCCTGCACAAACTGGAGTATTTCTGCATCTCCTGGTTCACCTTTGAAGTGTCTTCCCGCCTCCTGCTCTCTCCTAACCCCAGGAAGTTCTTCACTCACCCGCTGAATCTGATTGACATTGTCTCGGTGTTGCCCTTCTACTTCACCCTCTTGGTGGACTTGACCATGGGCAGTGATTCGGAGCTGGGCAATTTGGGCAAGGTAGTGCAGGTGTTCCGGCTCATGAGGATATTCCGGGTGCTGAAGCTGGCTCGGCACTCCACTGGACTGAGGTCGCTGGGGGCCACCTTGAAGGTAAACTTGTTCTCTATCTCCTTCTCTGGTCTCAGTCTCTGGGTAGGAAGGAGAGCGCTGGTAAAGATGGGGAATGTGGACATTCCCATTGCCAGTGAACTTCCAGCTCTGGGTGTTGTCTGGCAGGCTTGCTTAGGGTGGTGGGCTGGGCTTTTGGTTTCAGTGTCTGCTAAAGCAACCAAGCATGAAGAGCACTGCATGACTCCTCCTTGTACACACACTCAGAGTAAACAGTAATTCACCCTGTTGCTTGCAGAGCTTTTGCTTCATGAAGAACTGGTGCTTCCAGGGACTTGACCATCCCTTCCCCACCATAGTTTGCAAGCTTCATTGCATGGTGTTGGAATGAACTCAGCCATATATGGGTGGATGGCAATGTCCCGCCAGAAGTGAGTCAGTGCCTAGCTGGGTTGCAAGAACCCTGCTGAGCAGGAACTGGGCCAGCCAGCAGCTGCTGGGTATGCCAGCAGCAGTGCGTGTGGCTTGGAGCTCTTCTCCCCATCCTGGGAGAAGGGAGAGCTTCCTAAGGGCATGTTTCCAGCTGGCCAGAGGTTAGTGTCCAATCCTTGGTATCTATCCATCTAGGGAGATATAGAGAACCTGGTCCAGCTGAGCATGGGGAAGAAGCCACCAGTGCAAATCTCTCCTCTCCTCATGGGACTGCCTCTGGTCCCCACATTCAGACCAGAAGTCTGTTTTTTCAAGCACTGCTCATGCAAATATTCCTGTGGTTTTTGTCCCACTTCAAACAAATGGTGTGCCAAAGAAATAGCCAAGGAAAGCAATCTTCATCACAGAGCTTGGAATTCAACTTGAGGGATGCTCTCCTCCCAGTCAGTGCCTGGCAGGGGCCAGAGCTGCAGCTCCTGATGCTGTTCCCACCAAAAGGCCACTGCAGGGATGAAGTGAGCCCTGGGGACACCCTGTTTCTTGCTGCTGCAGCTGTAGCAGGGCCAGCATGGCATTTCCAGGCATGGCTCAACTGCCAGGGTTGGACTCGTTCCCATGAGTCAGCCATGGAGAAAACCAACCCTTGAGTGTGGCTGGGGATGAGGATGAGCCCTAGGAAGTGTCTTCCCAGTTCCTGCTGTGAAGCAGGACCAGCCCAGCACTAATCCCACAAAGCCCACAGAGCATCTGAATAAGCGAGAGGGGAAAAACTCCTGATATCCTCAAAGCCTGTTGAAAACAGGGTCCAGGGAGATGTGTTTGAAATGAAGATGCCTAAAGTCCTACCTGCATCATATTTACTTCAGAACTTACTTCTTGAGAGAGCAATTAGTGAGTGTCAGAGCCATGTAACACTGCTTACAGAATTCAAATATAAATGTACACATGGGAAGAGTTCCCTGAACCCTTTCTGTGCTCCACTTGAGCATGAACAACACGTTGCAGCAGAGCAAGGACTTATGGGTTCATCTGCATGTTATTAAGCAAGAGGTGAGATCCAGGGAGTTAGCAGCATCCCTGCTTCAGCCTCTGCCGAGCCACTGATACATGGTGTGACATGCTGGAAGGTGCTGCTTCCCAGGGACTCCAGAGCCAGCTGTAAATGGGGATGAGTGAAGACACAAATCTGGTGCAGCAGCTTGGCTTTGTGATTTACCAGGCACATAAATTACAATGTCTTGTTAATCATAATTTACTTCCTGTTGCAAGGGCATAACGCAGCAGCAGCAGCAGTGGAGTGAAGGCTGCTAATGGCCAGGAAGAGAGCGTGTTGGCTCTGGCAAGCCCAGGAGTTGTTCCCTGCCACAAAAGTGCTAGCAGAGGGATTTCTGCCATTTGTGCAGTGTAAACTCTGAGAGGTCTTCAGGTTGCTTGGGGCCTGATCCAAGGTCTATTTAATTTGAGGAGAGGCTTCCCACACATCTCTGCTCTTCCTCCGTGCCGTGCATGACATCCATTATTGTTATTGCAGCTTCCCAGGTGTGGGTTTGGGGCCTGGCTCCCACTGGCAGTCAATAGCTGTTAGGTACTGAGTAATTTAGGCATCTGCAGGGATCTACAGGAGTTGCTGTTTGCCCCCTTAGGGGCCTAAACACACAAATAGGTTTGAGAACCCTAAGCAGCACATCCCCAGACAGCAGATGCATCATCCTCCTGTTGCTACCGAGGGCCATCTCTGTGCTCAGTCCCCATGATGGTATTTCCAGCTAGGCTCAAACCAGGCTCCTCCATTTCATTTGTCCTCTGCTGTGCTGGAGGAAAAATGTCCATTTGGTGGAAGAAGGAGCCCATGGCTGTCCCAAGAGCAGGCAGACCTCCTGCCAGTGCAGAAGCCCAAAGAGACTGCAGGGAGGGTAGCTGTTTTCCTGGAGCTTTTTATTACCCAGTATTGCGTCGCCAAGGCTAGCTGCTTACTAAGCCTGCATCCCACCTGAACTTCAGCTAACCCTCCATCCTACCTGAGCCTTGGATAAACCTGCATCCTATCTGAACCTTAGCTAACCATGCATGTCACTTGAACCTCAGCTAACCCTCCATCCCATCTGAACGCTGAATAAACCTGCATCTCACCCAAACCATGGCTAAACCTGCATCTCCACCTGAATCCCAGTTAAAACTGCACCCCTACCCAGCTTCAGCTGCCTGCTCTTGCATCAATGAGCAAAGCACACATTTGAGGATAAATGGCTGCAAATAGGTGGCAGCCAGTGCTTGAGGATCTGCTGGGAGATTCCTGGAGCCTTCTCTGTGCCACAAGTCCAGACCCCGCTTGTAAAATAAAGCAGTAGGAGCTATTGAGCTGCCTGACTTACCCCTTGCCTTCACCCTCCAACATACCCCAGGGCCATAACTGATACTTTTAAAATATGTATAAGGTTATTTGGCTCTGCTGCTCCCCAGCTGGGACACACAGACATGCTGCTAAGCTCCAGCCAGGAGTAAGCCTTTCATGGACAAGTGATACATCCTTGAAACTTGGTTGCTCTGAGCTGTTTGTCCTTCTCAAGCAGCTCCCTTGGAACTGCTATAGGGCATTTGCAGCCACAGGCAATGGCAGAGGAGGAGATTATTTCCCCTTGGTATTGCTGTCATTAGCTGAGCAGCTTTTGCCAGCAGTCGAAGTAAAATGTTCTTGTTCCCTGCCATGAACTCACCTCCTCTACATTTCTTGTTGACCATGGAAGCTCTTTTCCCACATCTTCTGCTGTTTGGCTTGCTCAAATGTTCTTTTGTTTAGTCATTATGTGGTCTCCAGTAATGCATTGTCTGCCTGTTAGGAGCTGCTGCATGATCAGAGCTCTCTCCCCACCGTGTGTGTAACAAAGGGTTAAAAGGATGCTGAGCCTGTAGTTGGTGTAGGGATATAGCGGGGATCAGGTCCCTGGGGCTCTGGTTGTGGGATCCTTGGCAGTTGGGGAACCTGGGACTGAGAGCCTGGTAAGAGGCAGAGCTGAGCCTGCAGCAGAAGCACATGTCCTCCCTGCAAGCCCATCCCCAGTGTCAAGGGAAGATACAAATCGCTTCATTTAGAGGCTTCCTATTAGGTGGTTTCTGGGGACCTGCCAAGAGAAAAGGAAAATGTGTCTAAATGTTGTTAGCCAACATCAGGTCAGAGCAAGTGCTGGAGATGAGGAGTAACCTCAGCCTGGGAGCCCTGGCTAGAAGCACAGGTCCTGTTCCCGCCTGGCACTGCCTCCTTCTCACAGGCTGATGGAGGACAGAGGGGTGGCTATGGGGCTAGGGCTGATTTCCTGGTGCAGGTTACCCATGCAGAGCCTGATCTGTCTCAGCCTGGTCCTGCTGCTGGACATCCTGTGGCAGAGATGCATAGAAGCACTGAGATCCCAACAGAGGCATACAGGGAGTCTGTGTGCAGGGCTGTAGTTCTGCTCCAGGATCCCAGTGTCCTGGCTGGGATGGGTGCTGTGGCCCTGCTGACCACTGCTCTCTGCTTTGCCTTCCAGCACAGCTACCGGGAGGTGGGGATCCTGCTGCTCTACCTGGCCGTGGGGGTCTCCGTCTTCTCTGGCGTGGCCTACACAGCTGAGAAGGAGGAAGATGTTGGCTTCGACACCATCCCGGCGTGCTGGTGGTGGGGCACAGTCAGCATGACCACTGTGGGCTATGGTGATGTGGTGCCTGTCACCGTGGCGGGCAAGCTGGCTGCCTCAGGCTGCATCCTGGGGGGCATCCTGGTCGTGGCACTGCCCATCACCATCATCTTCAACAAGTTCTCCCACTTCTACCGCAAGCAGAAGGCACTGGAGGCAGCCGTGAGGAACAGCGGGAAGAAAGATCCTGAGGATGTGGAGAGCATCTGCAGCCAGGACCCAGACTCCGAGGCTCTGAGTGAGAGCTCCCTGGGCAGAGGCAGCCCCGATCGCCGTGGTCTGACCCCTGGTGCCCACCCCACACCTTGACCCCACCACACTGTGGCACTGGGGCCTGTGTGGGACCTGCTTGCTCACTGTGAGCAGGGCACAGCTGTGGCACTGGGACATGGCACAAGAGCCAGGCTCTCCCCTTCTCGCACCGTGCCTGGCAACAATCCCCCAGTGAAGGACAGGAGGGATTGGAGGAGATGCACAGTGGGTGCCAGCTGCTTCCAGCCCCCAGGATGCAGCGGCAGGTCCACCTGGATGTGTCTCAGCCTTCACCTGTGGTGAAGCAGGTGGTCTTGCTCCCTTGTGGCTGTAAACAGAGGCTGCAGCTCTGGACATACCCCTGCCAGAAGGGAGCAAGAAAGAAATACAGGTGATCCCTGATCAGGCACTGCCTTGGCTGCATGGAGGGGGACTGTCCTCTGCTCTGAGGTTTTGTGACGTTCAGGGTGAGGTTAAATAGTCTGAGGGTGAGGCAGTCCCCAAGCAGGCTGGCTGCCCCTGCAGGTCCTGTGTCAGGTCAGCATCGACTGCAGCTCCAGCCTTGTCCTACTCCCAGCTGGAAACAGCCTTGAAGGGCTCAGCTGCCCCTCTGGCCGTGGGGGAAAGGGGATTGGAAACGAGCCTCTATGGGAGGAGAGGTGATCCCTAGCTCCTGCAGCAGGATTTACTCACCTTCCATCTGCTGCAATTCAGGTTTAACTGCTCTTGTGTGCTGCCATCCCTGGGACTGGGGCTGTGCTGGGAGCCAGGAGCACTGTCCATGAAGGGAGGACACTGGCCAGGGATGACCAGGTGAGAGGGACTCTGCCCTCCCAAAGCAGGATCAAGCTGGAGGAACTGTGGGGCTACTCCTGGTGGGGTTTTCCACCCAAGCCCTTTGTTCCATGGGGCTCCAATGCTGTGGGGCATTTGTTTTGGAGAAGCAGTTGCTCTCTGTGCCTGCAGGTGCCCAGCCCTGAGATCAAAGAAGACAGAGTCCCCACAAAGGTCTGTCAGGGACTAGGCATGGAAGCACACTCCCAGGCACAGCTAAGCTGCCTCTACAGTTGTATGCTCCTGATTGTCACTGCAGGAAAAACTACCAGGGAGCCCAGGAGCTGCAGCAGCCCATGATAGGGTGGAGGAGATGATCAAAGCCAGCTGAATTTGGGCTCGTCTCATCACCACAACTCCCAGCCTGGCTTCATTCTGCTGCCTCATCCCTCCCTGCCATGGGACCAGGCTGTAAGGAGAGGGTCATGCTGCCCCAGGCATCCCCTCTGTCCCTGCAGGGAGCTCCCTGGGGGCTAACACATTCTCCTTCCCTCTGCAGGGAGGGAGCATCCCCATGTCCACGCGACAGCCAGGGCAGGGGGGACCTTGAACTGCTCCTTGTCACCATCACCACTGAGCACCTCACAGCTGGGTAGGGAGGTGTGCCCAGAGCCCCAGGCCCCTTCCCACCCAGCTCTCCCACCCAGCTGAGCACGCTCAGGGCTGCTCACAGCACAACGTTAATTCCCCATGGTGTTTTCCCTTGCCGTCCAGTTCTCTGTTTGGCAATTGTGCAGCTCCTTTGTGCACAGAGGAATACACCCAGCAAAGCCTGTTCTGAGCAGGAGAAATGTGCACCCTGCAATCACTCAGTCAGCTCAGAAATCTGTTAAAGGCTGCAGGAAGGTTCCAGACACCTGGATTGTGCTGTTTGCCACCAATTGTCCTGGCTGGCTTTCAGCACAGCTGCCAGTGCTAGCTCTGCCTGTGACGGTCTGCTGATCATGGGGAAGAAAAGACAGGTCCAGCCTTTCTGAACCCCAGCAGGTCTTTGGAAGGGGTCCCCAAGGAAGAGCGGTGTGGGATGGGAGGGTGCTCATGCTCCTGGCATCATTGAGTCTTCCAGTATTGATGGTCTGTGGTCTGCTCTGCGCTCATTCTCACTGCGAGCAGGGAGCAGTGAGCTCCATCGCCTGCTCCAACCAGCTCCTGCTGCACTCTTACTTGAATAAAGGAAGGAGTTTCCCCCTTCTGTCCATAAATATTCCAGTAGCAAAATGTATTAAAATGTGAAGCCTAAACTCCATATATTAATTAAAAAACATTATGCAAATAATTGAAAGAGCATGTAAATTAATTAATTTTCTATCTATGCATGGGATACATACTGTATATTTTATTAAAGACCTGCGTGACCCACTTTGGAGGCTAGTTTTCTGTTCCACAGCAGCTCATACTCCCACAGCACATCAGCTGAGCTGGGGCTGGGTCAGTGGGTGGGTGGAAGTAGCCCTTAGGCAATAGGAGCAGCCAGGCTGTTCCTGGAGCAATTGCAGGTCGTAGAATAGAATCATAGAATCATTTAGGTTGAAAAGGACTTTTAAGATCATTGAGTCTAACCATTAAGCCAGCACTGCCAGGTCACCACTAAACCATGTCCTTCAGCACCACATCTACACGTCTTTTAAATCTCTCCTGCAAGAGTGACTCCATCACTGCCCTGGGCAGCCTGTCCCAGGACTTGACAGTCCTGACAACCCAGACTAAACCCCACCTTGCTCCAACCTCCTTCCTCCTCCAGGAAGAGCTGCACAGGGATCCAGGCAGGGTGGCTGGGAAGGAGGAAAGCACAGAGCAGTTTTCAGAGGGAGGTGAGAGGATCACAATTAACATTAAAAATGAAGGATTATTCCCAAAGCAAAGAGCTTGCCCCATCCAAGCATGGTTCATTCCTCCATCCTATTCCTTACACAGCCATGAGGAGCAGAAATCTGCAGAAGCACACCCACACATCAGCAGCACTGAGGGACACCAGAGGTGAGCTGATGGCAGGGACAAGCCTAGTGCTGGGAGCCATGGAGCAGCAGTTGGCTGTTCCCACTGAAAGTCATTTTTGTTTTAAGACACTCAGTTTAACCCCAGGCTTGTGGGCCATGGTTTGGACTAAAACAGAAAAGGTTCCATTTTAAAAGAAAATACAGTTCAAGTAGCAAGTGTTTGTTGCTTAAGTTGCTTAAACATTTTATGCACACCTAAAAGGCTGGAGGATGTGTGTGCACATTCCTTGCTGGCTTCCCAGCCATTTTGCTCTCAGTTGTGCTGTTAGCAAGGGCAGGGGATCAGTGCCTGGGATGAGGAGGGGCTACAGCCCACAGCAGCTCTGGAGACCCAAAAGGAGCTGGTTCATCACACTGACAGCTGCGTTCATCTCCCTTCATCCCTGCTGCTTTTCCTTAGCTCCAAGTATCAAAGCCAGGAGAGCTGAAGCCCACCCAAATTCAGGCCAGCTTGTGCAGGCCAGCAGCTGCTTGAATGCCACAGCTGTGTTTAAATCCCATCTCCTGGCATGGAGAATGTCCCCTTGGCTTTAGTGGCCCTAATCACATCCAGCACAAAAGCAAAGCTCAGACCAGCTTCCAGTGGCCAGCTCATGATAGGGACTGCAATCATGGAGTCATAGAATGGTTTGGGTTGGAAAAGACCTTTCAAAGTTATCCAGTCCAACCCCCCTGCAGTCATCTTCGACTAGAACAAGATGATCAGAGCCTCAAACAACCCAACCTGGAATGCTTCCAGGGATGGGGCATCTACCACCTCTCTGGGCAGCCTGTGTCAGTGTCTCACTGCACTCAGTGTAAACTATTTCTTCCTTCTGTCATCAGCAGATGAGAGCTTTCACTAATTAAGTTACATCATCACAGCCTGTCCCTGAGCAACACTGCTTGTAGACTTCAAAAAATTCAGTAGTCCCTTGGGAGGTCTAGAAGAGCCCTGTGGATAGCAGCACACAGCACTGGGCTTCCTAAGGAAATACCTTTGCTCCTGCAGAAGATTTTAAACCCACAAGCTGTGGCTGAGCACACAAGGAGCAGCATCCCAGCACACAAGGAGCAGCAGCCCTAGTCAACCTTGGCATGCCCAGTGCCTATTTTCCTTTCCAGAGCAGAGATATCCCACTAGAGTGTCCAGCTACTTCAAGGGGGTAGCTGCTCTTTGAGAGCTGGCTCTGCTATGCTTCAGAGGGTGTAGTTTGTGCTCTGATGCTGCTTGGGCTTTATCCTGAAGGCAGCATGAAAGGCTGAGCTATCTCCTGATGCTCTAAGTGGCCTCTCTGATGGTCTGGAATGAGGGAGATGTCTCTGGGTTGCTGGGCTGCAGGGGCTGGCTGGGGAGGGGGAGCCTTCCTGCTGCTCTCCCTGCATCAAGTGCATTCTTCTGCTAGATGTGATAGGAAGGGAGGGTTGAAAATAGAGTTTAATCTTTATTCCTTGGAGAGTTTTTCCATTTAAAAAAATTAAAATCCACATGCTGCTAATCTTCCCAAGGCAAAAGCTCCTGTAACTTGGGTGTGAAAAGCAAGGCAGGACCTCTCATGAGCCCCTGCTTGGAGAGGGGCTGGTGTGCCACAGCTCCAGACTTGGGTTTGGCAAAGCCAGGAAAGATGCTTTCTTTTTTTAGCCTCCTGCTCTGTGTGAAGACATTAGGATTTGCATGGCTATGAGCAACTGCACTAGGAAAATCCTCCCACTGCTATGCAGGCAGAGCTAGCAGAGCTTGCCTTCTGCAGAGCAGGCAAGAACAGGGGGCAGGAAGGTGCCCAGCACCAGAGGAGTGGGTGATCACAGCCCACGTTCACCTTAGCAAGACACTGTTGTGCAGCAATGAGTTGCCAGGACTCATCTGACTTATTATTTCTAAGGCAAGTAGGAAATTCAGGCTCCTTTGCTAATCCCTAATCAGTTTTCCTGAGGGCGACTGCATTTTCATTTGCTACAGTGGGTAAATCAATTAAACACTTTATCAGGTTATTTCCACAAAAGCTGCTCTCCACACTCACAAAATGATTGATGAAAGAGTGACTCTCTTGCCTCCAGGGAATGGTGATTAAGGAGTGACCTTATTAAGCTATTTCATGCAGCTCAGAATTAGACAACTCTGCTTGAAGAGACAAAGTAAACTTCGTTACTTTTGTTTAAAACTTTGTTTGCCAGCTTTCAGATCTGTGACTCCCCTAAGCATGGTTTGTGCACTCAGCTGGTTATTGGGAATCCTGGAGATTTTAAAGGGCTTGAGCTGTAGGAAGGAAAGACTCCTTGCTGGCAGCTTTTCTGGGATTTCTCCTACTCATGAGCTCCTACAGCTCTGCTGATCTCAGCAGAGTTCAGAGAGTCAAACATCAGAGCTGACTGCTTGACTAAATCAGCATTACTTGTAATTCCTTATTTGCTGAACTATGGATGGAGATTAGTAAAGATAAACAGTGCTGTAGTTCATCTTTTTGTTATTATTTTTACAAAACTATGCTTTCACCTGGTAATAAGAAAGCCCCAAGTTCTGTATATACTCACTTTTACCATAGCTGCAGGAAACACAAATACAAGGGGTTTGTTCTGTTTAAGATAACTAAATGAATAGCCTTGAAGGTGTGGAATTAAGTCATCCAAATATGCTTAGACAGGTCACACTTTCAGGGAATGAAAACTCAGGCCAGGTGTGCAGGGAGGCACAGCACTGGTGACAGAAGTTCACAGCCAGACAGTAAATCTGGCAAGAGCAGCAGAGGAGGAGAACTACCCAGTGCCTTCTGTTTCCAGATCATCCCCTCTATGATCAACAAGTGATGGTCCAGGGCTTGTGAGCCTCTTGGGGCTGAGAAAAGGCTTTCCTACAGCTCTGCCATCCATTGATTGTGCAGAAACATGCCTGCAAGAGGCTGCCCTGCTGCTGTGACCACTCTGGATGGGATTCAGGGACTCTGAGCTCCCTCCACTTCCATCACTGTATTGATTCTAACAGTGACATCCTAGAGGGGAGCAGAACAGACTGTGCTTCATAGATGGAATTTAATTGTTTTAAAGTCTTATCAGATTGGCTATCTTCCTGGACTCTTAAATTAAAGGGCAATTAAGTCACTTTCATACTGGAAAGAGCTGATGGGTGTTTCCCGGTTTGACTCTTTAAAATTTTGCCAGAGTGATTAATACAATGAAAAATTGTCATCTCTCAAGTCAGGGCTGTCAGCCAACACTCAAAGCATTTACCTAAAGCACATGTTCAGGCTCTCTTGGCCTGTGGACAGGTGCAATTGGGACAAAATGAGGGCCTAGGAAAGAGTAGCTGGGCATAAAGGACACTGGCACAGCAGCACCTTTACTTTAGTACTGATAATTGTTATGGGAGGAGGAGAAAACGTGCTGGTACTATGGGCTTTGTTGGAAGTTCACTTTTCCCCCCATAGGGGGGAAAAACCTGGCTAAACATCAGCTCCAGCTTGTTGTAAGTTGTATGCAATTAATATTAATGCAAAAAGTGCACTGCTTCCAGCACAAAGGGAGTGCATGTGAATGCTCCCCTGGTATGGCTGCAGCACTGCTGCTGCATTGGGAGTACAGCCCCCAGCTCGTGCTGGGACTCCACAGTATCCTAGTAACGTCACTGAGAATAAGCAAAAGCTCCAGGCTTCCCCTGTTACTAGAAATGCCCACAGCCTCCCTCCCTTTGATTTCCACACTCCTTCCTAACATTTAAAAGCTCAGATCTATTTTGTTTCTTCCGGGACTGCTAACCAAAGCTGACTGCTGAATGAATTCTGTCTCTGCTCCAGTTAGTCATCCCTTCAGGACAGATTTAGTAACTGCTCAGGGAAACCACGGAGAAGCCAACAGTTCACCGTCGGAAGGCAGCACCCACTCACTGTCAACCTCATCTTTTTCTGAGCTACAAAGCTGAAAGTGCAGCAAGTTAAGAAGTAGGCGAGTGAGCCTCTAGCCTCACCTGTTGTGTAGGAAGGTCGATAAGTTGATATGTACCTAGTCCCAGACCTGACTGCAGGCTCCAGAAAGTTGCTGCAGTGTGAAATACCACAGCAGAGATAACAAGTAGCTACAGCAGAGCTCACCATCCTCATCTGCCAGAGCACTCTTTGGGGCAAACCAAGCTCCTGCACATTGCAGCTCCAGGCTGCCCACACTCCTCGCTGTGGGCAAACCACCCGAACATCCACCACATGTCCTGCTGAACATCATAGAGCTGGCAGCATGCAGACCTGCCCCTGAACCCTGCAGGTGTAGAATTAGAAATGACTTAAGGCTAAAGAATTGCCTGTTCAGAAAAGAGTATCTGACACATTTACTGCTTGTGTTCACTAAAGCTCGTGTGCTCCGCCAGAATTCTGTGCAACATTGGTTGACAGGAGGCATATCAAGTTAAAACTTGTCCTGATAAGGAATAATACACCAGAGTATTTTAACATGTAAATATGAGCCATGACACTGATGCTTTCAGGTGAGGACACTTTATTTGCCCCTTCGAACAAATAAGGCAAGATATTTGAGAAAGATCAAACAAAACCTCCTGTATCAAACTCAGAGGAATGCAATAAAAGTTACTATTTCATACATATACAAACTAATGACCCAACACTATTATATACAAACAGACAGATCATACAAAATAGCATTTCAAGTCAGCACTTTATGCCAGTGTTGCTAAGTTCTTTGTTACAAAAAGTTAAAGCTACAAACTTCACATTAAGTCTCACGTGATTGACATCATCAGTATCGCTGGGTTCTAGAAGCAAAGATAATGGTTTGTCCAGAACACTTTCAGCAATGCAGATAGACCCAAGGAGCACATGAATGCAGCTTCACAACTAAGTAAGCTCTTTCCTTTAAAATTCTGTCAGAACAGCTTTCTCTTATGGTACAAGCCTTGGTTTTAGCCTGGAGGACTCCAAGAAGCAAGCAGATATTATGCTCCCAGACATTACAGAGGGACCAGAAAGGGAATTATTTTCTCCAACAGATTGAAAAAATCAGTGAAGGAGAAAATAATTTCTCTGCATTAGAGCTCCAAGTGCAAGAAACATCAGCATGTCTCTGCCACTGCAAGCATTTATGAAAGGTTCAAAGACAGTTAAACCATTGGACCAGTTTTACTTATTTTGGTTCGTTTGCTGTATTTTAAGACAATCACATCAGCAAAGCAGAGGATTTCAAGAGTGCTTACATTCAGTTACAGCAGTCACAGGTTGCATATTCTGTAAATAGACACCACCCTGTGGTGTTTCACCTAAAACTTGAGTTTCTAATGCCCTCCAATCACTAGAAAGTTACCTACACAGTGCAGAGGTAAAACTACTCCCAGTAGGATCCTTTTGATCCATGCCACACACAAGCAGTGCTCAATTCACCATGTCACATATCCACATGTCTATCACACCAGAGGTGCTGGGCTAGATTCATCCACATGACTAATACAAGATCCAACACTTGACCAGAGAACTCACTCCTAAGTTCTGGGAGCTTCTCTGACACAAAGGATGCTCGTGAATATTGCTTGTAATAAACACCTTTAGGGCAAATGGTATTGCACAGATTTCAGATGAGCACTGTGTGAGCCCTGGTGTTCACACAGCACTTCACTAGACCTCATCAGAGAGTCCAGACTAAGGGATTTTAGTTTGTTAACAAAACCAAAGCTTTTAGTTACTCGTTTTTCCTAGTTCAAAACTTTCCCAGTACTTGAGGCTATCAAACAGCTGTTTATCCTAGCATGTCCTCTTACTTCAGCACCCTAGAGACACTTGCCCACTGCCTCCCTCTTCCCTTAGGGCCAGCTGGTATGCTGATCTCCAAGCAGCAGTGTTCACACTGTGGATCAAACTGAGACAAAGTGATACAACCAGATCTGCTGAGGAGGTATAAATGGCTTGGTTCCTTTCACAGCAATGGAGTTTACCTGTCAACAGTAGCCAAGAGTCTGCTCCACGGAGAAAAAAAGAGCCTGCAGAGGTGTGAAATGAACACTTCACCTCTCTAGCAGCATTTGATTCAGGAGACACTGCTATTTAGTTTAATTATCTGGGTGATGTACCAAGGCCTGCTTCAGCAGAGTGACATGGAAACTGTTCCCTCTATCAGAGTAAAATAAAAATAAATTGGTTAGATTTAAATCAGTAGAAATACTTGCTTTGTTCAAACATTTCATCATATGCCAGATAGACCTCAAACTACACTCCTCTGCTGTTCCAGTCCAATGGGCAGTGGCATCACTTGGTCTCTGCCCTGCAACTAAGCTCTCTGCTGCTTGTTTTACTCTCCACTCCACTGGTGTGAGTTAATTGCACCATCCTGACAGTGATTGTACATGCTGGGGCATTTCTGTTGATTGAGCTATACCAGGCAGGAACGGCAGGGAAATCTCAAGCAAGAACACAGGAAGATCCAGAGGAACTAGAAGAGATTTAATCTCTTCCAGTAAGATGTCAGTAACTGTCTTCTCATCAGCTCTGCCTTTGCTCCACCATCATAAATGCACATCTTTGTTAATTCAATGAAGTCTTTACTTTCAGTTCAACTTTTTTGATGTGCTAAACCTTGCAGAAATGTGAAGGATTGTGAAATTAAGTTGCTATTCAAGCATCTACAGATGTAATTCTGGAATGAAGCCTATAAAATGTCACAAATTGTGGAGATTTTTAAGTCCTCTCAGACACAGCAGAAACACCTAATTCCTGAGAGATGTTCATACAAGTTCCACCCATTCAAATCCTGTTTCCTTTTCCCAGTGCTCCACCATCAGCAGGGTATCCCTGAAGGACACTTCCAAACAGACAGACAAAGGGGAATCAGATCACAATTGGCTTTTGGTTTTAAGTCAATGGGGGTTTTAAATTACAGAATGTCATTTCTGATAGAGGCACAACATGCTTTATCTACTCTTATTGATTCATAAAGTACACAGAAAGAGGACAAAAATGAGGTCTTGAAGAAACCACACTCGCTCAAAGCACACAGTGTAAGGCATGGGGCTTATTACAGGCTTTTTAAAAAAGGAGATTTAAGTTTCTTTCAAAAGGCTGGAACAGTCTGTACATGCTCTCACCTGCTCTCTTCAGTGACCTTAAACATATCAGTACCTTAACAGTAGAAAGATATAGTTAACAACTTGATATTGAATCTGTGCATTCACAAACAAAACAAAAAAACCCACAAAAGATGCAGCCATTAAATATCACAATCTGTTTTAACTTAAACCAAAAATGGACTACTGAAAGCTCAGTTGAAAAGAGAGTGAGCCAACTTCCATTAGTCGATGTCTATCTGTTCTTCTGATTTAAAAACAATACCCCTAAAACCAGTAACAAAACTCCTTCAGAATAATGTTTTAAATATATGTCTAACATTAAAACATACCATCAGGATCTTCCACATAATGGCATTCCTGAGTTCACAAAGGTGCTATGGAAAAATAAATGAGCAGAAGTATTGCCCTCTATTTTGCTAGCATATTTCAATAGAAATCAATCTGTTTAGTAGTCATAAAAGCAAGAAGCTGATTGCTTGAGGATGGAAGAACATTCTACCAGTGGCTCAGAAGTTCTGCTGCCGTCGCTTCTTGGCTTCAATGGCATCCAGGATTGGCTGACGCTTCGACTGATACTTCTGGCGGATTTCTTCAATCTCCTGCTCCATCATGGGGTCCAGGGCTGAGAGCCTTCTCTGAAGCTCCTCCACACTCCACGTTTTCAGCTAGCAGGGAGACAAAGGAAGAACAGATGTCTGCACCAGTACAGCCACCATCCACACATCTATAGGGATTCTGCTACCTATCTGATGGTCAGAACATATCCTCCAGCAGGGCAAGTTGGAGGAGTTCTGCTCCAGATTGCTGCTCTCAATGAAACTGGCACAAGCCTCAGGAAACCAGGCTACTTTTGCTCATTTTACAGATACATTACATGCTCTGTTTAGTGACAGTATGAGTGCATAAAACAACCAGTGAAATATCTCCCCCACTGCGTTGTTACTTGTTATAATGCTTCATTTTGCAGACCTAGTGCAGAAATCCTGTACTGAAACTAAACTTCCTTCTGCTTAGTGGCAAAAGGAGACAGAACAGGAAAAAATAATAACCCAAACCAAAAACATGACAAAAGCTGTACTTGAAAACAAAAAGTATTTATGTACGGTCAGGTTGAACTCCAATGATGGTAAGGAATTCAGACTCCTCTAGAGACCCCAGATCACACACACCAGGTCACTTTGTGTCAGCCTTGTGCTAATATAATATGTAGGTACAACTTGTATTTTACTGTACACATGAAGGTGTCAGGCTAGTCAGGACAAGCTCCCCCTCTCTGAATTCTGTCTCTGCCTGCCCTTTGTTTAATTTGCTCTCTTGTGCGTGCCAACTTCCTGAGAACTGGCACAGAAAAGTTCCATGCTGTGATTAGAGATGCCAAGCATGGCCTGGGACAGTCTAGACTGTGCATATAGCTACACCCTTTACATAATGTTTTAACATTAGAACCTGTGGAACAGACAGGATTTTAGGATAATGTTTATGAATGCTGGAAGTGTTTCAAACGTTTGCCTAAGCACCAGTCCTTCTCCCCTCCAAGAACAAGGGACTCCCAGAAATACAGGGAAGACACTGTTCTACAGCCACTGCAGAGGACACAAATGCCTGTTTGCAGCACCTGCATTCAGTGATCACCTGCTGTGAATACTAAGAACATGCAAAATAAATTGTTTTGTTTGGGTTTTTTTTGTGAACAAGGAAGTGTCAATTTTTAGATGTTCAACACATGTCACAACTGAGTGACTTTTTATGTCAGCTCAACGCAAGTGATGCTGCTGTCCTGGTTTAGCTGTTCATTAGTCAGCTAGCATGGTTCTTCCTCAAGCCACTTCTGAACCAGAACACACAGTGAAATGCTTGCTGTCTATTACAAGGCAACAAGTGAATTACTGACTATTTAACAGCAGTTTGCATCAATCCTTAAAACATATGTAAAGGCTAAAGACCATTCTTCCTGAGGTGGAAGAAATACCAGTCTCCAAACAACAGTCACCTGCTAGCTGATTTCTCATGTAGTCTTTTGAAATTCTTTAGCATACTCTGCTAAATAAGGTATTTCCTAGTTGCAGTTACAGGATGATGAATCCACTTTAATAATCTAGGCACATGCAAAACAAACCCTTTCTTGCAAGGGTATACAGTCTTTTGGCCTTTCCAATCACGCAACTGTTCATTAGAAAGACAAAGCACTTCCTCTGCAAGGATATACATTATTTATATGCATTAATGCAACTGTACCAGACAGCAGTTTAAGTTGATGCATGGCACCAGTTGCCTTTTCACACTAATCTATTATGGAGCAGGTAATCATTCAACATTCCCCTTTCTCACAGTCCAGGGAATTGAACAGTCAAATAAAAATGCAAAAAAGAAGAAAATATTAATTCAAGTACTGAACACACAGGCTAAGCAGCTATATCAGAGGAAATGGCTGTCAGCTATTACAGATCTATAATACCTTGCTCACATCTTAAGTCAACTATCAGATGTCAGAAGTCTTCCTAGGGCTAGAATCCTCCATGGACACCCTTTAAGCCTTCTCTACCATCCTCCCAAAGTGCTGGGTGCTGCTTATAAGTCAGAAACAAAGAGCCAGAGTTGGTGGGCCACAGGGCACAGCAGATTTACAGCAATGGTCTCTTTAGACCCCCAAAACATGGCAGAAAGAATAAACTGCCCTATTAATGTTCCTGAACATGACTTATCATCTTGGCGCATCCTCTGTGGATACTGACACACAAAGTCTTCCTGGTAACTGTAAGCAATTGCATGCCAAGGGATGCAATGGCTTTGACAGTTCCTGAGACTGTGTGCTTGTCAGGGCAGATGGCTAATAGGATGGAAGATGCTTCAAGTATGTTTATGTCTGGAAAGGGCAAAAGCCCACAGATATATATTACGATGAACAAATTGGGAAGTGAATTACCTGCACAGATGCATGATGCAGAACAAAGTAGGTACTTAACGAACCTGATAACAGGTTAAACAGAAGAGGGATGGTGGGAGAAGGAAGTGAGGCACGTCAATGAAGTGCAAAAACCTAAGAGCATATACACACATCCTGTGCACAATGCTACGTGTTGATGAGGATGAACTAATTACAGCATCTTCATCTGGAGTAATATCAGTGTGGCTGTGAATGCCAAGTCACTCCTAAAAGAGGCAAAGAAGCCAAAGGGCAACACTAGTAAAAGGCTCAGAATGTGACTGTTCACCATAGATGAGCTGATATGAGACCCACAGGAGTCCAGTTACTAATGAGAGCCAAGTGCCTGTGTCAAGCCATCTGCTCCTCCTGACACTACCAGCCCTGGGCCCTGGGCTGGGCTATCACTCAGCTCATCCTTCCACTTGCATATGCATCTTTAAAAGAAAAAACAAAAACAAGAGCACTGCTTAAAACCTGATGGCTTCCATTTCACTTTGCTTCATGGCATTTCACTGTAAGCCAACACCACAGACAGACTTTCTCCCAGAAATGAAGTTTTTAAACTCTAGCATATCTGTCTCTGCAGTGGTAGGCTCTTGGGATATTGACATTACTCTGTTAGAGAAACGCCAGAAGCACAATAAGAAAAGAAGGACAAGGACAGAGCATCTCATGACAGAATGTTACTCAGGGTAAAGTCTCAGCACTGAAGAGCTGCAATTAAAGCTGGTTTTAGCCACGGGCTCAGTCCCATTCCTCTCCTCACTTCTCCTCAGCAATTCCTCTGTTGTAAGGAGTCTAAGTGTCTTTGTAAAAGCTGTCTATTTTTGTCCACAGACATCAAATAGCCAGTACAACTTTTACAGGAAGGAATCCCATTTCAGATGCAAAGGTTGATCTAAAATACTTGTTCTAAGGTTGATCAAACACATCTACCAATAGGGAATGGCAGCAGTGCAGTGTAACTGTTCAACAGAGGTTGTAGGTGCAGAAAGCTAATTTTAACCATTTGATTAACAGCTGTATTTTTACTCAAGGTTTTGAGTATGATCTTAACTCTGTAAAAAGGCACAGCTGAAGACAAATGTCAGAGGTGCAAGTGTCCACCTGAAAGCCTCTTGCCCATGGCCACGCACACTGCTCATTGTTCCTCAGGCTGCTGACACCACTGACAGCAACATCTTGTTTTAGTATGCTGCTGATTTCCATTGTAAAATTCAGAAGGACATACCTAATTACATCCTTCAGAAGGACAAAACCTACAGCCTTGCCATGCATATGCAGTAATGATGGACAAATCAGGAACAGATCATCTGATACACAACTTCTTCCTCAAGGAGGTTTGTAGACATCCCTGTGCCAGCATTTCAGACAGACTCGTGGATAACTACTCAGCTGAGCAATGTTCCTGTCAGCAAACTACTTCTGAGTTGCCATCCTTTCAAATCAGCATTTTAAAAATGGGGAAAAAAACCCCACCACTTGTATTTGTTATAGTCAGGTGAAGTGTCACTGCAACATTCTACTGGATGTAAATGAATCTGAGCAGCAGCAGGAGAATAAGAAAAGGCTTTCTGCAGACATGTTAGAGCCAGAGGTTCAATATTCAAGGGCACCACGGCCTGAAATTTATCTCTCTGCAGTTCTGTCCTAAGCAAGAGGCAGTCTATAATAACCCTGCCACAGTATTTTTAAACAGATCATGCCAGATTGATGTTTCATACAAGATCTACTGTGAAACACAAATCCCAGAGAATTAGCTCAGTCTCTTCCCTGTCCCCAAGAAAACCAAACAAAAACCCCAGACAGTGAAAACTTTCTGAATTAGAAGCTGAACCAAATGATTTATCACAGTTCTCTGTGTACCTATAGCCCTGACACTAAAGAGCATCTGTGCCTGGTTTTCCTACAGCAGGGGTATATACTTTGCCCACTATGGGACCCAGCATAGAATCATAGAATCCTAGAATGGGTTGGGTTGGAAGGGACCTCTGGAGGTCATCTAGTCCAACCCCCCTGCAGTGGGCAGGGACATCCATGCTCCTCTGGTCCCTCAACAGCCCTTCAGCAGCACAAGGTCACCACTGACTCAGACCAGTCTGTACTACTGACATGAATACAAGGTTGTCCAGTAATACCTGAGTCACTTCAGCTATCATTCTTCATTTTCTCCTCTACCAAAACCACTGCCAGCAAAAACCCTCTTGCTGCATGAATTGTAAGGATCAAATAGAAACGAGCTGTTTCCCAGCAGCTTTCAGACATTTTTCCCCCAACAAGGACTTTTGGCACAGCGCAAACTCACTGGCTCCACAGGCATCAAAAATTATTATCCTGGGGCAAGTGAAAAACACATTCCTCTTGCAACTTTCTTTTTACTTGCTGACACTGACTCTGATCCCTAGATTTAGCACAAAGCCTCTTCTTTGCATCTTCGCAATGTTTCATGCTACCTGGGCTTTGTTTTTAAATGCTGTCTTAGAAGTCCTGAAGCTTGTGTCAAACAAGAACCCTCCATCTCCAGGGAGAGGATGCAGTTATTCTGCCATCATCTTTTAAATATGTAGATGTGCTCTGACTTCTGGAACAAAATAGGGATATAACTGACTGATTTTCCTCACCATGAAGGTATACAAACAGTTTTGCAGAAGGAGAATATTTTCAAGTCTGGATACTACAGCAAATCCTTCAAATAAAATGACAAAGTTGTTCTCGCTTTCCTTAGCTCTCCAGTCATAATTTCTGTGAGTTTGAACACTTGTTTTCCACATGCTCACACAACATTTTCTGAATATCCTCCCACCTTTACCACCAACAGCCTGTGGCTTATTCAAGGGGAAACACTCAGCTGCAGTGACCCATCTGCCTTTCACCCAGATATTCCAGGTGACATGTATTGCTCAACATAACTTGATGTCAAACTTTAAAGTTTTAAATAGCCTTTAGAAAAACTGGCTTCAGCAATTATCACTTCATAAGGGGCAGTGGGAGTTTGAAGTCTAAAATACAGAAGTAACAAAATTGCAGCTTCCCACGCTACACAGGGAAACAAATTCTTAGTGGAAAAGATATGAACCAGATGAGAACTAAAGAAAAAACAAATTAATTGTCTATTTAACATAGCTTTTATTGTTATATCTTCCTTTTCTGCCTAGTTTTACACTGCAATCTAACAGTTCTTGACTGCATGCCCAGTGATGAAAGCCCCCAGAGACACTCCAGGCATCTTGAAATATATTAGTAAGGAGCACAAGTGTTCATTTACTTGTGTGTATTTAGACAGGCTAGATCTCAACAAGACTTGAGAAGGGTTTTTATCCATGTTATCCAATCTGCACTAAACATTAAATGACAAATAGAAATTTGCTGCTAGAGATAATGACAAATATTACCACTGTAATACAGTAGCAACAGACTACTGTGGAAAAACAACAAGCACTGGGAATACAGTTGCATGGATGCACATCAAAGCCCCTCAAATGAGGCTATTGATGATCACACTCAACATCACATCCAGCTACCTATCAGAGATAAGCAGAAAAGTATTCCTACAAATAGCCTATGAAGTGTTCAGATGTCCTTTGCAAAGGGAGGCTCTTCACAGAAGAGACTAATTAAACTCTTGCTTCACTTGACCTTGGCTATCAGCAGTGCTATCAAGATGCTTCCCTTCTGATAAAACCAAGGGCATTCTTGTACTTCCTCTCCAGGATTCTGCAGATGAGTTTGATCTGTATCCACCTCAACTTCTGAACTTCTCTTCTGCCACCTCCCCAAGCAGGGTTTTATTTTTGGAAGGCAACCATTGGGTACCACTTGCTGTGACTAAATGTAGCAACCACCTCAGAGTGTAATTCAGCTGCAGCATGCGAGAGTGCATGAGTGCTACAGAAGACCATGAGCTAGGGAGAGGTGTCAAAACACAAGGATTCATGAATGTGAGCTCTGACAAGTGTAAGAACTGAGATTATTCTGGAATTATTCATCTGTAGCTTGAAAGACTGTTTAAACACAGTATCAATTAAATGCTCCTATCAAGTACACTCTGAGGGAACGGATCACTGAATAGTACTATGCACTTTTTTTATACCAGCAAAAAAAGCATTCCATTTCTCTGGCCAAAATTAAATGTAGAGGGTGATTTCTCATGCTAAGCAGTGCTCCAGACTTTAGGTCCTGAAAGCGGTGATATAAATTGGGGTTGGAATAGTGTGCCATTCTTTTTCTTAAGCATTTTTCCTGAAATGCTGGCTCAATACCATTTGGAATACTTTCAATCACTGATCCAAAAATTAAGTGCCTTGCTCTCATTTATGTTTCTAGCAGAAGGAGGCCAAGATGTAATGTATGAGAAGACATTAACTATTTATTTACTGTATGTTGTCCAATGCAAGGAGCACAAGAATCTCAGAACCCATAGGCACTTACTGCCCACTTTTTATCATGATTATCAGGTCCCCACAACTTCACAAACCTGTCAAGAAGTCATGCTACAGAGGGGCTACAGTAAATCAGAACAACCATTAGGTTGTCAGGGAAGTTTCTCACTGTTATGAAACCAGTGGATGAAATGCATTTGCTGTGGGATTTTTATGCAAGATTAAAAATACATATATTAATCTTTCAAAGGATTTGAAAAATAAGTCTCAGCAGCACAAGCCTCTGCTTTTAATGCATCTTAATTATTTAGGCAATGTGCTAGCAAAACACATCATGGGCTTCAGCATCCAGCACAAGTCAAAACAGCACTGTAGCTAGAACCTGCTGAAGCAAGTGCACAGGACCCATGATCCAGGCACATCTGGAGACAGCTGTTTCAGGCCACCTCATCTGGGCAGCAGATGACTTCCCCACAAAGAAATAACTTTCAACTAGATCATCATATGCTCCAGAAGCCAAGTCAACTTAATTCACAGTATGAATCAGTTAGATGAGTACAATCACAACACCACTTTTTGTGGAGGAGAGATGGACACCAACACCCATTCAGCATTTGATCCCTAACAGAATTGGAAAGAAATATTGTAACAGAAAGTTCTCTCAGAGGAGAACCAGGTCTCCTCAGATGATGTGTTTGGCTCTAGCTTACTTTCACAAATGTGGAGTTTTAGGTCTACTGAAAGTGAAAGATTTTAGTGCTACTATGCCAGTAAGGATCCAAGTTATTTTCTATGTAGCTTTGTTTATTTGATCAAAAGAAAGGTGCATGATATCAGACCAGTGTATCTGTACTATTTCTACAGACTAACTGGCAGCCAATGTGTGCCATTCTCCTTCCTGCTCTGCTCCCTGCCAGACACATTGGGAAGATCCAAGTCTAAACTGGAATTTCCCTCTGTCTTGCATCTGTAGGAAGGATGACTGCCAAGACCTCTCTTTTCAGCCTAGCATCTTGCTAGCTTAGCAAGACTTCTCTCAAGCTGCTACACAATTGGAGCCTGACAGGGAAGCTGGGAAGCTGTTCCTCCACTCCAGTTGCTGCTGCTCACAACACCAGTACCACTTACTGATGGGATTTTCACCCACCAGTGGCTGCCAAGGCCACTGCTCTTCTCCAGAAAGGATGGTCATAGTTTCATTATTCACCTGTCTCTCATTTCAGGCTGTATTTACACCCACAGAATTTGATCCTGCTGGTTCAGCAAGGACCATCCTCAAGTGTACTTTTGCTTGATAATTGCTGTGACTGCTATGGAAAAGACACACATACATACTTCAGACACATAACTGCTCCTTCACCAGCTAGGAGGCATCTTTGCTTTCTCACCCTCTCCGGAGTTTGGAAGCTTTTCCCCATTTCTCAAGAGCCTATAAAAGCCAAGGTGGAGCTTTGCTACTGGCAAGATGTTAGAAAATTCCCCAAATAGAAACCAATTTCAGGATTACAGCAAACATCCAGATCTCTCTGGCTACTCTGTCTAGCCAGCCATAACCACGCAGTGATTATGTAGAGCAGTTACTGACAGAGCAGAGAAGATTCTACAACTGTGGGAGCACCGTAGCCTGCATCAATAACATCCCTGGCTTGCTCTTAGCCAAGAATTGCACTTTATTAATCCTTACTGTAATCCCCAAAAGGCACAAGAAAGCCTTGGTGTTACAGCCAGCACAACCATACAACCTCTGTATGCTGTTATTACTCTCAGCATTGCATAGAAGCTATATCTAGGAAGAAAACCCATTCAAAGCTCTACTCATTGATAGGAGTGGTCATAAAAGTTTTTAAAGAGAGCAATGCAGTTTAATCTTCTAAGCTCCAAGATTAAATTTCTTTTTTTTAGCCTTAGTATCAATTATGGGTATGAATAACCTTATTCACTACCAAAATCATTCCAAGTACTGTACACGCTTAATCTAAACAAGGGAAATGACAAATTGTGTCTGTGTAATTCTGCAGCACTGAACTTGAAGAACTCCAAACCCTAAAATCCTTTAGGGATTTAGAAAGTGGCTGACTAATCCTGTAACCACAAAGACAAGTTATCTCACTGTTTTGGTGTTTTTTTCAGTAACTGAATTAGAAACAAAGCTGAAAGGTCAGTGTGTCTGGACAAAGGGAAGAAAAAAAAAAAGAGCAAAGAAAGAAGCATCACTTGCTTAAAAAAAAAATGCTTGAGATTTGATTAAGGAAAAACACAGCAGAGGTTTTTATCCTTCTCTAAGTGACTATGCTTTAATTTTCTTAAGTAAGAGTACCAAAATATCTCTGGACATGCTAAAATAAATCATGTCATTGGGGTCTAAAGATCTGGCTAGCTGCATAAATCAACTGTAAAGCACACAGCTGACCAATGTGGGGTTTTTTTTCTTTTTTAAGCAAAGCCATCTGTCAGAAAATGTTTATTCCTTTAAACCAAATAAAATCTACAAATCTGAGAGATTTAACTACATTCTGCTAGGAAGAGAACATGGGTTTAAAATGGATCTTCCAATCTGACATATCTTTTCCTCCTCTCTCCCTTGCTCCTAAGGGCTCTACTCACCTAAGGATTAGCAATTTATTTATTCAGGATCATTTACCCTAAATACACTCCTGAAAAACTAAAAGTAAGAATACATGAAGTTATTCCTTCACAGAATATTGCTCAGTGTACTATTACCATGAAGCACAAATGTAACTGAAGTGGTAACCAATTAGTTAACACTAAATTCCTATATGAATACTGTTACTAATGTGTAGTGAGAAGTTTGCTACTGGTATATTAGTAAACTTATCTGAAGATTTCACACAATTATATCTGCAATGCACAATGAAGGCTTAAGACATGCAGTTTCAGTTTCAAAGGCTTAAGACTACATCATCCATGGTAAGTAGGCATTATAAATAGGCCAAAGTTGTTTAAAATTATCTTAACACCTAAGAATATTAACCTTTATCCAACAAATGTTTTTGAGTCTTAGTCTCTCCATCTATTTTCAGCTCCAGGGGGTGCACTCAAAAGTGAGGCTTGTTGGAAAACCCAAATCTGATGCTGCTCTGTCCCCTTCTCCTTCACTCAGTGACAGGAAACAATAGCTGCAATATGAAGGCAAGGAAGACAGGAGAGAGAATTAAAGGCTTTCTGAAAAAAGACTGAACTAAAGAGATTTCCAGGACATGTAAAAAATGACCTGCATGACCACAGGAGAGGCTGTCATTTTGAAAGCAGGGGCAAATGTTTAGTACCTCTGAGACAAATATTTTTTGGAAGAGTCCCCCAGTGAACTATCTCCACAAAATCCACATCACATAAACCTGCATATCTTTCCATACAAGGTCTTCCCACTAGGGAAGGTACTTGGCTATCTATTTGTAATGATCCTGCATGATGGTAAGCCATAAAACAAGGAGGAATTAAGCACTCCATTTCTGAATAATATGCCTTTCAGACTACATCAGTCTTTGTAGATTAAGCTACTTTTCCTTCCTCTTTCATGAAGGCCAAAGCTTAGGTTTTGAAGCCACCTGGTTGCTGAGGGTACTAAAATAAAAGCTAAAGCAACCCTCCCAGGATACCCTGGGTATTGGAAGCAGCCATGGCCAACTGCAGACTCCATTAACTTCTCTGTATAAGCAAGACCTCAAACATGCCTAACACATGATGGAGCTCACCCCTACAAAGTCTGCTGCTGAGGTAAGCAGGGAAACACTCTGTAATTACAAGCACCAAGTAACATTGGCAATAAGCAACAGCTAGATTTTTCTGCAGGTTTACAGTTATACAAGAAGATGGTACACAAAGGCAAATGCACCAGGTGTAGAATTCAGAGCTGAGGTAACTCTGCTCCTCCACAGTACATCATTTCAGGCACTTGTCTGGAGGAGATCTGGCCCACTGGAGAGTATTTACAGAGGTCTGATGGAGACTTCATCCCCAGGCTTTGCCCTTATGGTCTGGAGACTCCATCCTCCAAGAGGCAATCCAGAGCAGCTCTATTAGGCGCCTGATGCAAAGAGTGCCCAAAAGAAGTCCTTCTACTACAGATGAGAAAAACCTGGACAAGCTTGTCTTTTTAAGCTACATTACCCTTTACAAACATTTCTACTGACAGATGAGTTGCAGGAAGATTTCAGAAGCATTTCAAATAGCAGCAGTGCTCTCTCTTTTGGAGAGATACTGTGCCAAGAACACACCCAGCCTTGAAAATGGATCTCAAAGCATAACAAGGCTCAAACAGGTTTTCCTAAAGAATGCAGTATTCTCAGAGACTTTTCCAACGTCACACCTTTAATTATTAATTCCTCTTCCCTTTTTCCCCAGCAGACATGCACATTGCAGTCTGACCTTAAACACACAGCAGTAGTGGAACAAATTCCATGATCAAAGACCCTGGATGAAGTTCTATTAGTTAGTCCATCCACAAAACTTTCGGTCAATGTCTAAGCTGATTAAAAGTTACAGTAGGAAAGAAAGAGACCTCCAAGACAGTCCAGGATGTTGAATTTACAAGTCTGAACACTCTCATCTAAAGTGGATTTCAGGTTACATTATTTCAGTCTCCATTAAGGGCTAAGGACCTCAGCAATTCAACACAAACAACAGCAACTCATTTTACTTCCCACTCACCGCAAGTTTCATTTAAAAGCCTTATGTCACAGAAGGCCTGCTATATACAAAAATAAAGCAAAAATGAAATTTTGACAGCAAGTTGTGGCAGTAAGTGCTTTGCAATCAATGTCAGTGTGCACCAAAGTGAAAGCAGGTGGTGAACAATGACCCTGTTACCCAACGGGAGACAGCAGAAATCTTCTCTCTTCCACAGCAGATCCAAGGGTCAAGCCACTCAACTACCTTGCCCAATACTGCTAACAAATTCTAAAAAACAAATGTGGTGTCTTCTGGGTTTTTTTGGTTGTTGTTTTTATGAAAGGAATTTGAAAAGGTTTATAAAAATCTACATGCATAGAGCTTGCTGTAAATCACATGGTGGTTTGAAGCAGCCATGAATTCAGTGAGGTTTGCAGTAAGGTTCAGTGTCTTCCTCATGCAAATGTGACAGAAGATTCAAGATCACTGAACAAACAATAAAAGAGATAAGCAAGCTGTTCATGGGCTTATTTTTAAAATGACTGTATGTTTGATTACAAGGTGACAAAATGAAGCATTTTTCCTTAATAAGGATGTCACAAGTTAAAAGTACTTGCTGGGAAGAACAAACTAAATATATTGAAAAGGTAATGCCTGAAAGAAAGACAAACAATTAGCAGAGCTTTAAAAATTCTTGGCAGATGGCTGAAGAAAAAAAAAGGAAATCCATTTAAGGGACATAAATGTTATGAATCAAGACAGGTGACATTTAAAACCAATGAATAAAACATCACAAAAACCTGTCTCTTTTTAAAAATCATATTTCACAGTGGAAATTCCAGCTAGGTACTACACTTCAAGACCTTCCTCAATTAGGAAGACTTCAGGTTTGGAATTTAATAATTGTCTGTTCTGGACTGCCTCCTGTTGCCACAAAAAAAATTCTTCTTTTTATTTGAGTCTGTTTCCTGCCCCTCTCCCCCGCTAAAAAAAATGTTCTTAATGCTCTCCCACTGAAGGAAAGCTTTATTTTAGATGCAGCACAGCACAAACAATTATCTCAACTTTACTTGTTTCCCAACTAGGAATCTGTTGTAGTTCCACAGGGCCTACAGAGGGATATCTATCAGCCCTCCCAGACCTGGCTTTCTCTCTCAAACTGAATGCCCTAGCTGATAAGTTCACTTTTTCATCAAAGTAAAACTATTGGAAGAAAACAGTGCCTGAGAAGTAATTTTTAGTCCAGCCACCACTGGGAAAAAGAAGAGTTCATGACAGATGAAGGGAAAAAAGTTTAAGACAGAGAAATCCCTGAAGGTTCACTCAAAAGTGTTTGATTTAGTCTTGGAAAAAATGTTACTGAAAAATACTCTACTTGAACCAAACTTCTTTTTTTCCTTCTATGCAAAACTATACATAGTCACGTGTATTTTTGGAACCATCAATCCTCATTCATCACACAGGAGTGAGAGCAGCTTGCTCTCTTGGAAAAGAAAGAATGTATTGCAAATTTCATAGTGATTCAATAGAAGTCTCAAGATCATTTGATTCTGAAATAATCCCATTTAAGTGACCTGCAAATGTGAGACAAATAAAGGTTTTTTCACTCCTGTCCAAGTGGATTGACCTCCTGGAATCTCAGTAACCAGTTTGGATTATTCACTTGAGTAATGTGGATGGGAGAAAGGAGGAACAGAAAGATTAGTGTAGAGCCCTGCAGCTGACACCTTTACCAAGCTGCTTAGAAGACAGAAGTAAAAAGAAGATAAAGCTCATAGGATCACAGCAGAGTCAGGAAACACTACAAAGTGATAAACTACAATAAGTAACACAACAGCATCTTACCCATATAATGCCAGTACTTTTCCTCTAGCACCTGCCTTACCCATGTATCCCCAGCATGCTTTCTTCCTACTGCTAGAAGAGTCCAAAACCAGTGCTGACAAAACAAAAGCCAATTATTTAGCCTGCCATCATTTTCAAAGCCTGCAACCGTACAGAAAATACTCCCAAGTTTTTAATCGATCGAACTTTTAGAAGGACAAAAGGTAGTAAAGCTATAAAGCAGCACTATTAGATTGCTAATAAATGCTATCCAAATGAATGTTCAAGAGAAACCAAAGACACTGAATGTTCCAGGTATTGGTAGACAACAAGCTGTTCATAAGACAAATGACACCTTCACAGAGAGAATACAATAAATTAGAGACTCTGGTCATTGTAAAGCAGAGTGCGTTTACTATTATTGATAAGCAATAAATCACCTGCCCTCTAACAGTTCCTCCTTATAAATCACTTCCAATGAAAGAAACAGATGGTTTCAGTATGCAGCCATTTTTCACCACAGCCCAGAGCTGGGAGAAGAAATACACTGTGCTAAGCAATGCCCATTTTTAACTGTAGCTGTTCTACAGCAGTGTAGGGGAAGCAGCAGGGTGATGTGAGAGGCGTGATGCTGTGCACCATGAGATACCAGCTGCAGCTTCTGCAGGTTCCTGGCAGGGCTGAGCTGCATGCAGAGCTACAGTGTGCATCAGCCACAGCATGTCCCTGCTCTGGACTCCAGCCTGCAGCACTCCAGCATGGCTGGCATTCTTACTGCCTGGACCACCCCTGATGTGTATGCAGACCCTGATCTGCAGGCACCATCAGGCTGGTGTCTACCACCAGACTCTGAAATACCATTTGATCCTAATGTGATCTGACTGACTTGGAAAGAATTAAGCTTTCTATAAACTCTTCAGTAAGAACTTCAACCCTCTTGCTATCACACTAATACCTAATTTGTCTAACTAGAAGAAAAAAGATTCACATTCATGATTCCACTGCAAACCAACAGCTATTTGTCCAACTGAACACACTGAAGACACACTACACCATTAACACACTTTCTTTCCCTAACTGGTAAAGTGATTTTACTTATTTATTTTAAAATCTTCCTTTTCAATGTAATGATTCAAACTACTAAGTAAAAGCATAGAAATGAGGATGTTAGTAAAAGACAGTATATCCCTGATGAAAGCAGCATAATGAAACACTGCCTAGTAAACAGAAAATTCTATTTTCTTTACTACTTCAGGAAAAAGAATTACACCTTCATTCAGGAGGTACAATTTAATTTACATTATACTTGAAAAAAGAAAGATCTAAGCAGTAGCTGTTAAAAGCTCTGTCTAGAAGCTGCTTACAGATATGCACACACAAAGAGTACCATGGTTTCCTACCAAGTTAGTATAAACAGACATATACTTATTCAAAGTTATTTAGGAGGCTGCAGTTGTGACACCACCTCTTGCAATCCTGATCATTCAAGAACTCCAAAACATGTGAATATACTTGGAGAAACTGGACTTCATTAAAATTTAAGTGTTTCTTCATGTTTTGCTTCAACAGTTTGCCAGACTACTGCTTTGTCTCTCACCTGAACAAACTACAATCACAAGTGTGAAAGATATTTCTGTGGCTCACTCCTTTGTCCCACTGGCTTGGTGAATCATCCTACAGCTTCCTGCTCCAAGGAGCACCTGGCAGGATTCAGGGTAAGGAAGAGAAACACTGTCCAGGACAAGAGCTTCTACACAAAACCTAAGGCCACAGCAAGCAGTCTACAGCCCCTTTTGACACAAAGATGCCTCGTTGCAAATTTAGTGAATTTTAAGGAACACAATCCATGGAGAACAATCCATTGACAACAAACTGTGGCCCAGCCACCTTGGAAGCAAGAGGCTAGACAACTGGTTACTGAAAAGAGAGATGTAGCTGTGGGATCAAACCCAGCCTTTCCTCCTACTCCTGTGTCCTTCTCTGTCCATTTCTGTCTAGCAGATGGTAAGATGAAGACAAGACCTGTTGTTTGTACATGAGGGCAGCTTGGACTGTGCAGCTCTGAAAAAAGTGGCAGCTGATCAGCACATGCATTCTTCCCCCTAGTTAGAGGCAATTAACAGCTCCTGCTCATCCTTCCTTCTTTTGTCCTGCAAAAATTTCAGAGGCAACTGTTCTGTTGCTTGCAGGACAATCTTCTCCAGCAGCAGAGAAATAGATGACACTGTGCCCTGCAAAGTGAGAAAGTGTGTTTTGGAATTGGGGGAAATGACACCAATCTCTCCTGTCCAAAGCAATTCCCATCAGCAGCCAACGAGATACTTCTCAAAGGGAGTCAAAAAGATGAGCTAGTGCAAAGAGCACTCACAGCATGGAAATACAAGACCTGAAACATAGGTTTGCTCGCAGCAGACTGAAGCATGGTGAACCCGTGAGCAAAGGCCATGACACAGCCATCTTCTGCAGTCCTGCCACAGAACGATGAGAAATTTGCCATGTCTACTCCTTCTACTTCTGCAAACTTTGATATTCTCCAGAAAATACACTATTTTGTAAGGAAAAAAGTTCTGCTCCACAGTTTTCTGCTTCAATAAGATAATCCTCTCATTATGGGCAGACCCTCTTCATTGTACCAAGGAGCAAAAAGGAAAGACTCAAACTACTGACTGTTGATAACTGTAGGAATAGGGAAGGTCTGATTCCCCAGGACTTAGGAGATGCAAGCCAATTCTCAGGAAAGAGACATAAACCTTGTGTCTCAATGTCAGATTCCTGCCCAGAGCTGCAGAAGCGGGATGGAGATTGCCAATGCAGAAAACAACTGCTGCTGGCTGCAGTTCTCCACTGAGATCCTCCAATGCTTTCCTTCAAAAGCTCACCTGGTGTTCTTCCAGCAAAGCACAGATAGCAAGAGCAGCTAAAGACAAGGTAAAAATGTCTGCATCAGTTAAGCTCTTGACAGGCCAGGAAAGGTCAGCAGATAAACAAGTGCTGGAATCAAAAAAGCCTTGGAGTAAATGGCTTCAACACTTAAGTGAAGTGGCAAGACTTGACATCCTGCAGTATTCTTGCTCTAGTGACTGTTAAAAGTTCAGGTCTTATTTGACTCCAAATCCAAAACAAGCTCCTAGGATACTTAATTAGCATAGATTCACTGTTACTTGAAAAATTACTGCAAAACCTAAGCTCAACAGTACAGGTATTAAAAAACCAGCAGTTGCATCATGATGGCAAAATTCAAGATTGATGTGGCTCTCCTGCCACTCATTTTCACCAGTGAATCACACTCTGGAAATAAAACTGAAAAGGTTTCAGTATTGTTGCAGCTACTATAAGCCATGACTGGCTAGAACCTACTAATTTGCTAACAAAATAGGCTTTCAATAAAATTATTAGTGATATAATACACAACATTCTTACTGGAGAAGCTACAATAGGCTTGGCACAGCCAGAATGAAAAACAGTGATCCCACTTTAGCCACAAGTGGCATTAGAATACTGACCTGCTCAGAGCAGTTAAAAGGCTTTTAAAATAGGAATAAGCAAAGGGTTTGTTGTGTCTAAGGGCAGGAAATTGCATAATTAATTTTGCTGTATGTTACAGCACTGCTGAAAGAGTAAAGTGAAAAATATCTATGACATTGTCTAAACAAATCTTCTAGCATTATTACTTTAAGTTTGTGCAACAGTATGTGACTAATGTTCACTGGCAAAATTAAATTCAAGTACAAAAATTCTGAGATCTGATTATGGCAATTAGGAGTTCTCCATACAATGCAGCCTGCCCATTAACAGCCTACCCCTGCAGCATTTTCCTATTACAGTTTGTTACAGTCTTCCTATAAGTAGGATTTTTTGCCCATAATTAGTAATTTCCCCCTCATGTTAAATACATCATAGTGTTCTTGAAAACATTTTTTGTAATAAAGCAGATCTTAAATCTTTAGAGATCCTTGTTCAAACATGAGCAGCAATAAACAATATCACTGGGTATTGACTAATCAGTTAGTTACAATTTCACCTCAGAAATACAAGGCTGGAAATACACTGAATTTATGCCACCTCTGACCGCAACCAGGACACAACCAGAGCATCATGTTTGGGAGGAATGGAGATCATTACCTCTTCAAACAGCTTCTCTGGGTTTTCAGCACTGCAGTGGATGGGGCTGACTCAATCTAGCCCTTATCTAACATGACATTGCTATTGTGATATAAATAGTGTCTTATTTGCCTGCTTCAGAGGAACAATGTTAGTCAAGAAAAGGTCAAATGGTTTTGACATGGGGGAAGAAAGAGCAAAAATCTTTTGTAATTTAATATTGCCCTTTTTTGGGGGGGAAGACAGGAGACTCCAGGTGTTAGTCACACAGGATGGAGAGGAACACAGAAAAGACGACAAAGCATATTTATCTAGTCTGCAGCCACACAAAGCAATAATATTTCAATCATTTCTTAAGTCCCAAGAGGAACTAGTATTCACCCAGCATCTCACTGATCTCATCTCTGCTTGGAATCCTGCAATCTCTACAGACAATGTCTGCTCCAATCTGCCTACTCTGACAATCCAGAAATAAGTTATAGCTGCAGGCAAGTCGAGGACAGATGTACTTGATACACCTAATGAATGCACTGTGTTCTTATTCCATAATGCTTACTGCACTGATGCTTTCAATTAATAAAAGTATTAATACACATGATTTTTACCCATAGCTAGCCATCAAACTGATCCGTTTTTAGTCAAATGGGAAAAATAGCTACTTTTAAGTCTTGGAATACATCACACAATATGAGGTTACTGCTACTAACCCTCAGATAAGGGCTATACAAATATCCGTATTATTTATTAAGCTTGTTTTCAAGCATTTTTCTTACCTTACAGAAAAGAAAGTAGCTCTGTTACAAAATTTGCATGCAAGACAGGCTGGTATATTCACACACAGCTGAACTCAAGAAATACATACAGCTGGGAAGCAAAATTTCTACAAATGACTAGATGAAGGTGACCCAGAGCCCGAGTTATTGCTAGCTTTTATTGCTAGCTTTTATTGCTCCTAGCACACTGGTAATCTATGCACATGGTGATACTTCAGTACTAATGGAAATGAGTAAACAAGGTCACAAGTGTGACAAACCCTTGCTTTGCACATTCTAAAAATACTTGTAGGTCCTGTTTGCTGGAATGGCACTGACCTCTCCTTGTGCCATCCACTGCCTGTGCTGCTCCCTGGGTGTAGCCTGCACCTACAGCTCCTTGTATGCATCCTACCCAGGGGAAACAAGGGTAATTGCTAAACTTGTTATCAACCAAGTTAGAAAGTAAAATAATTACAGCAAATATCCCCTTGGGTCATCTTCTGCAGAATACAAAAGACTTCTAAGATACTCCAAAACCAGCCCATCTTTCCTGGGAAATACCACACATAGGAAAAGAATTGTTTAGCATTAAATTAAGTTATAGCATGTAAGGTGAATGAGAGAAACTATCTGCCTTGACTGGAACCATGTATTTGGCCCAGACTCTGTGATACACAGGCAGCCTGCAGCTTACTTTGGCACGGTATGTTTATGTAGTGCCTTTAAACCTTCAGGCTAAACACAACATAGTGCAGAGCTGCAAGAGAGGGAATGTGGCAGGTCCCCTCAGCCAGCCATCCTTCTCAGTCTAAGTAAGAAAATCTGAGATGCAACAGCAAAGACAACAAAAAAATATGTAGCAGCAGTAGTCTACACAATCTGTACAAAGAGAATGAAAGGCTCCAGCTATTATTCTAGCCTTAAAGTAAAGCATCTGCTCGAGTCGTGACTAGCAGATGGATTTTGCTTTCCACTGTGCTCTGTGAAGGTGGAGTGGAGCTCAGCAGCTCCTGACTGCAGCGTGACAGCCTGAACCCTGGGCAACACCAACACATGTCACAAGGGTGCACAGAGCACTTCAAGCAAAAAGTGCTTGTAGTGAAGGATTATCAAAAGCAAATGCAGCAGAGGGAAGACTCTTCAACACAACATGCATCTTCTGGCATTTGGAGCTCAAACCCAGAAATTTCCCATGCCCACAAAAAATAATAAGAATAAAAAATAAATTAAAAATGTATGAATAATATATTTTTTTCTTTGGGCTTCTAAACAGTTCCTGAAAATTCTGAGCACGTGAAGCTTAGCTAGGAAGGCTGAAATTGAGGATTTGAAAGAGAAGCTTGATGTTTATATAATAAATCACAACACAGTGCCAAAGCTTAAGGAAAACAATGCATTGCAAAGGTTCTAACATAGTTCTTTGTCAAACACTACACATTCAGGATTTGCATTTTCCAACTGCCATCTGGAATTCTGTTTTTTCTTTTTTTTTCTTATTTTAAATGCATAATGGGGCAGTGAAGCAAGATAGCTTGTACCTTCACGTCCTCAGGCTTTTTTCTTCATTCATTTGCTTTTAAACAAGGAAAGTATACAGATAATGACTGGTTATGATTCCAGAGAAATACCTAAAGAAAATGAGTTTTTCAAAATGCCCTACCCAAATGCAACAGCAATTAGAATCTCCTCAAATTTCCATTAGCCAGTCAAAATAAGAGGTAATTTTATAGAAGCTCTGACTAAAACTCTTAAAGATTGTCACATTGATTGAATTTCAAAGTATAGACTTACAAATTCGTAGTCTCCATCCTGTGGTACTTTCCAATCAGATGAATTTTTTGTCTGGCCAGACACATTCTTCCCAAAGCTATTGATTTGATTCTCCTTCTCCTTCTGCTCAAAATATTCAAGGAATGATGGCTTGGCTGGCTGCATTGTTTCATCCTTCCCTGGAAATATTAAAAATAATAAAAAAAAAACAACACCGTTGTTTTGAAGAATATATTTTCAGTTTTACAGCCTTACATAATGCCCAAAAGTGAGTTTAGGTTTTTTAGCACACACTAAATCATGTAGTTCTGCTAAAGTACTTGCTCAAGTACTATTTTTTCAGCAACTTTTCAACCATAAAACTAACTCTACAGTAAGAAAACTGGAGAAGAGAAGCTTCAAGCCCACTACACAAGTGATTACAATGCTGGAGGCCATGGCCTCTAAACCTGCAACCCACCTATCAAAGCATGCTACCAGGTAACTGAGCTTCAGGTACTGGATGCTAGAACTCAACTGCTACCAAGAGGAGAGGAGGGGGTTGGTCAGCCCAGCCAGGCTGCATGCACTGCAAAACACACAAAGTTCCAGAACTAAATAACACTGTTTTACAAGCATAAACTCATAGTTGTATTTATGACTAGAACAGTCCAAAAGCAAAGCTTTCAAAGACCATGTCCACCACACAAATAACACACAACTTGCCTTGGGTAGAAGCAGTCATGTTCTACATCTTTTGGGCAGAAAGGATTGATTTGTTTTCAAAGTGTTCTTTCTTCTTTTTATAAACAGTAAGTTTTCAGGTTTCCTGCCCTCGTTTTCTTTTTGTAAGTTAAGTCCTCTGTACACACTTTCTTAGTAGATTGCTCAAATAAGCCAGATATATAGATAAACCATTCAATTCTAGACTGCATTTAAGAAACTGGGGGTGATAAAACATGGACAAGGGTACAGAGAGAGACAGAGAAATCAAAATAACTCCCTAAATATGAATACTTTGATTTTTAACAGCAGGTTTGATAAGCCTCCCAAGCACCACTCTCAGTTCACCCATACTGGTGGAAGAAGAAAGGCTATAGCCAAGAGCACAAAGCTTTAGCACAACTAGATTTACATTCTTCTCATTTGTCTAAATTATTCTTCAGAACAAGCAAAAGTTAGAAGATAAGGAAGAATGCTGCTGATCCAATAAGAGCAAGGAGCTAGTAAAACTCTATTTGCCTAAGGTGGCCAGATATGTCAGGTGGCTGGTGGGATTAGGGATCCAAGCACTATTGTATCCGTTTTTCCTTCAGCCATCACACCATCCAAATCTCTGCTCATGTGACTGAAGCACCATTACACACAAACAAATCTAACAATCCTTTCAGCACACAGGTTTCCATCACTGAAGCTCCCAAGCCCAATCAGACCAAAGCAGCTCCCCAGTGCTGGCTGGAGAGAGGAGATGGGCTGAGAGAGGCAGCTTCAATGTAGGGTGACAACAGCACAATGGGGAAGGAAGTGATGCAAAACAAGAGGATGAAAATACTGATTCCTAGCACAGCATAAAAGTCAACACAGGGAGAAAACACAAATTTAAACTTCACAGCAAGTCAAGATCAAAAGCCTTTCAGTATCTCTAAAGGAAGACATCTTTACTAGTGGTAACCAGGACAGCATCAGCTGCTGCCCAGACCATTCAAACTTGAAACTGGCCTGTCCTGGCAGTCACAGTGCAGCTAACACCTTTGAATGAGTCTCAATCTAAACAAAGAGGCAGGTTAGCATAGCAAACATGCTTTCACAGGGCTGCACCACAAGAGCACAGCAGCTACAGATGCTGTTGTGCTGCTCTTTATGAGAAAGTGCTTCACAAAAATCTGGGAGCAGAACAGAAATAAGCACTGTAACAATACTTAGTAAAATGGTTTTGTTGTGATAAAATATCGTTCTCTAGAGTAGGTTACTCCTACTTGAAACATTTTAGGCAATGCAGAAACCATTTTCAGGAAGCAGGATTAAGACTAGAGTGAACAGAAAACAGCCTCAGAATAGTCTCATGCTGGACTGTGGAAATAAATTCACTGTTAAATGCCACACATTTGAAATAAATACAATCTGTCAGGCAGGCAATCAACCGAAAATTTGGAGCTTCAGACAAGCACACAAGGGATGGAGCCATCCTTTGCTGGGTCTGTGGGGTCTGCACAGTGCAGAGACTTTCTTCCCAGAGCATGTACAGAAGGCAGGCTGTCACCAGACAGCCCTCACTAAGGACGTCCAGCAGTGCTTTCCCCTTGAAAAAATATTCGCTACCCTGGAAACCCATTAAGATTTAATCAGCCACCATTATTCTTGCACATAAAATTGCCATCCAGTGATCCAGAACTTCCCTGGCAGACTCTGTCTGATCCTCAGACAAGTGTTTGAATTCCTTGGTCGGCTATGAGATACTTTAGGAAGTTATTTGTCTATAGACATGTTAAATACAGAACAAATTTCAGCAAAGTATGAGAAAACTTGGCAGGTTTTTTGGGTTGTGATACTGAGAGAAGAGTGGCTCTCCACAGCCTGAAGTGTCACGATGCAGTCTAAAAAAGCCCTGCATCCATCCTACTGCCTCTCCAGGGTCAGCTAAAAGCTCAAGTATGAACTGAAGTGCTTATATTTTTGCACCATGACAACTGGAGCAAAGACAAATTATCTACCCCTGGCAGTAGTTCCCCTTTTTAAAAAAAAAAAACAAACCCCAAACCCTCATCCTACAGAATTAGATCAAGAAAGACACCTTCAGACAGGCTGTGTGAAGGTCAGACAGGGAACACAACTATGAAGTGGAGAAGAGATTTGCTGCTGGGAATAATTACTGAAATACAATAGCAATCCAATTACTGCTAAGTGATAAAACATTTATTTAGAAGGAAGTAAACACATCCCTTGCAGTCTGCTGCAGTCCAGCCTGTTTGAAGCAGGAGGTAAGTTGTTATGGCAAATCATGGCAATGTTTAACACCAAGAAATTTTGTAGAAATAAAAGAATTCACAACTACCTAGGCTAATCCACACAGAGCTTACTGACAGCCAGCCCAGGTCTCAGAAATTCTGGCTTCCTAAGGAAAAAAGAAAACCTAAATCAAGATTGTTTTTTGGAAACTATTGTTTGCAGCATAGGAGAGTTTAAAATGTCTCTCCAGAGACATTGGCTTAGTCAGCCTTTTTTCCTATTTTTCATTTTTTTTAAAGAGACTGTTTGCTTATACTGGAGTTTCTTCGGAGTGTCACAAAATAATTATGCTCATTTCCTCCCATTTTGTGTTTTATCAAGAACTGCAATATTTAGAAACAACTAACTACATCTGCTGAACAACAACCTATTGTAGCATCACTGAATTACTCAAAGGTATATCCAAAACCAAGCTGTATTTCATACAACTTTTGTTCTCATGTAGAAATGAAGAAGACAAAGAAAGCAGATTGAGTGGTGGTGGTAGTTTATAAAAGTCACTGAAAAGCTGGGAGCCTGCAGCAGAAGGCTCTAGGGGCATCAAAGAGGTCTCTGCCATGCTGAAAAGGTGGAAAGGAAGGGGTTTGTTCAGCTTGGGGAGGGCAGGAGAGGCTGCTGCCTCCCACCCTAACAGGCCATCAGAGCCCTGCTCTCCCCAGTGAAAGGATGAGGGGAACAGTCTGAACTGCAGCAAGGGCAACTGGGGTGAACATAAGGAAGAAAGTTTTCACAACAGGGATAGTTGTGCAATGGAGCTGGGCTGGAGCAACTGTGCAAGGCCCTGAGAAACTGGGCCTGACATTGCTCTTCAACCCAGCCATCACACAGGGAACCACATCAGTGACCTCCAGAGGCCCCTGCCAAGCCAAGCTCCTCTGCAAGCCACACTCCTCACATCCACTGTCAGACATCTCAGGCCTTTCAATCACATCCAACATTCAGTCATCTATTTTTGTGCATTTATTCACCAATTTTACATTTCTACACACCAACATGTAACACTGCAGCTTTATTTAATGTTGATTTGGTGGTGGGTTTTTTGGTTTGGCTTGGGTTTTGTTGGTGTGTTGGTTTTTTTTAACAAATAAACAAAAAACCCAAAACCCCAACCAACTAAAAACAACCAACCAAACCCACAAAAAATCTCCCAAAACCAACCAACTCAGATTAAAATAGAAATTGGTAACTGACAAACAAAAAGATGAAAAAAAGATAATATAAAATGAATACAGATCTTAGATGTCTGAAATTTTAGTTGCTGCTATGATCTCAGTAGGATTGTGTTTTGAAGCAAGACCAACAGAAACACTCCTGGAGACAGAAAGACACCAAATCAATTATCATCCCAACACAACTGGATTTCTTTTTGTCAATCTTGGTACTTAACAGCAGTTTTATCTTTCCGAAGATGATCTCCTATTAATTTACTGCTATATCTTTAAGATTTGGATCACAGGGAGCTGAAAACAAAAATCGATCACTGCTATTTGCAGAAGCAAATCCTGCTGAAAGATGAAACTGCACTAAATGAGTCTGTGCCAAAAAGCATTTAACTTCCTAGTTTTACAGGGTTAGACTAAAATATGAACATTTGACAGAAAGTGAGATCACAACTGTGGAAGAGGAGAGCCTTTTAGGAGAAGGTCACCCTGTGGTGACAAGAAAGGCTTCTGCCATGCATTTATTTTGGAACCTAAAGAGTTGCTTATAAGGATGAGCCACGAGAGCTCCCTGGAGCCATTAATGGTCTACGCAGTCATCTTTTAGGAGCTGTATTAATTACACAAATGGAACACCACAGCTCTGCTGGAGCTGGTCCAGCTGACTGCAGAAGTGCAGGTTTGGGCTAGCTGCACAGAGCCACAGGCACTGGGAGGAGGAGGACTGCTCGTTGGTCAGCCTGCCAGGCAGTGAAAAGCAAAGCTCTTTGCAGAACACTCACAAGCACTGCCTGGTACAAAGAATATCACTATTGGTGTGAGAGAGAACAGAAAAAGATGTGAAGTTGGTGGGTCCAAAGGTAGAGGATGCTCTAAGCTGTGAGCAACAAATATCCCCTTAGATATTTAAAGCAACACCATGCTAAGCTGACTTACTGCTGATTTCAGTAATAGTGTTAACCTTTTAGCACTGGTAAGCAAAGTCCAACTGCATATGGTACCATGCAAGCTGGGACAATCCTTACCCAAAGCACAACCAGCCCAGACAAGCCAAAAGACTGACAGATAGAGGCAGAGCAGTACAAGAAGCCAGCAAGGCAACACCAGCAACAATGAGAGGCCTCAGTGCCCAGGATCCTCTCCTCTGCCAGGCCACAGCAAGGACAAGTTTTAAGTAAAATGTAAACAACAGCATGCTTCATTTCAAAAAAGTCACCTCTCTGAACACTTGAGGCAATGGAAGAGGTCAAGTCTTAGAGGCTGACTGCAGCACACAGACCTCCTTATCATAGAATAATTAAGGTTGGAAAAGACCTCTAAGAACATCAAGTCCAGCTGTTAACCTAACACTGCCAAGTCACCAATAAACCATATCCCTAAACACCACATCCTACACAGTTTGTGAATGCTTCAGAGATAGTGACTCTACCACCTCCCTGGGCAGCCTGTTCCAATGCTTAACTACTCTTCCAGTGAAGAAATTTTTCCTAATATCCAATCTACGTCTATTCCTCCTATATATTTCCTCATATTTTCCTATATATTTCTGAATAGCCAATCTAATCTACTCCTCCTTACATCAAGCAAAAGATGACAAAGAAGGTGAGGGGCACCTTCAAGCCATTTGTATTTCCATATGATGCTGCAGAGAAAGTAGAATGATAAAGAACAAACAGCACAGCCAATTAAACCAGCAAGAGATTTACTTTTTTTTTTTTTCCCTTGGCAGTGAAGAATATCCATGAAACCAGATCATTCAGTATCATCTAGTCACAGAAATCAAAGCACTCATTTTGTTGATTTTGTCAAAGTAGCTCTCACAACTGAAAATTTTCAGAAGCTCATGAGCTTCAAAGGACACCTTCAAGAGAAAAGTGAGATTTACAAAGTCCTTCCATCTATCTGAACAAGCCTGCTGAGCAGTGAAACTAGAGTCTCTGCTTTTCTCTAAAATTATTCTTCTCCACTCCTGAAAGAAAGTTCTATTATCTACCTAGGGAGAAAATTCTAGTCACAAAGTTTGTAATGAGAGTAAGATAATCTTATGAACACATTTTGTGTGCTCTTTACTCAAGTCAGTTTATATAGTTAATACTTAAAATACCTATTTTTGAAGCCACAGTGAGAGACTTCCTCCCTTTTATCACAGATATTGGAGCTAGAGTTGTGGCTGTGAACAGTCAGGAGATCATGCTACAAATTCATCTACAAAGAAGCTAATGTAAATCAACATCAAGGAAGTGGCCAATTACTACACTAGTAATTTCAAACTAAAATGTGATACTAGGTCCATATATGTATTTGTCAAGATATTAGGAGGCTGCAATCTTTAGAAAGACAGCTGGCCTCAGCTCTGAAGGATACTTGTGTTTATGAGAATGAGGTGTCAGGAGCAACAAGACCAAGAATTTTTAAGCTGACTTGTGCTAGGAAAGTATCACAGATGCCCTGCACAAAACCCAGGAAGATGCACCCCTGGGAGCAGGAGCTCCAACCAGCTCCGTGGAGATGCAGTGAAGAGCACTCAGCTTAACTTTAAAGAAAGCAGAGCTATCAGTGCCTTTAGTCAGATGCAATGCCAGGAAGGATCCCCTGGGACAAGCAGCACAGTCTGCTACTACAGTATACAATATTATACAGTCCCTTCCACAGTTGGATCAAGATCTATTGTAAAGCAATTGGTTTACTTTGCCCTTGCTGTTGACAGACTCACTGTTCTGCTGGAGTTATAAACCCTCTCATTTCCAGCCTGAAGTTTATGGGTAGCTAGTATGTATGTGCTCATTCTTGAGCAAGTCTCAGCTCTTCGGCATTCAAACCATCATCCTCTACAGTGCTCACCTGCCCTCCTTGCCCTCTTTTAATTTATTCTTTTTTAGGAGTTCTCATACCCAATTTCATCTTCCATTTTAGTGGCCTAAATAAGCACAGCTCTTTCACTGACTTCTCCCATAACAAGCCTAGTCCCTAGTAGTCTCAGTAAGCTTCTGTCTGCTTTAGATTGAGTTATGTAGCTTTAAGGCTTAAAGTGCACACATTCAGGATGCAAAAACCAGCATCTGATGATTATGTGCAAGTAGCACTTCATTAATATTAAATTTCAAATGGAATTGCAGCTTTACTTGCTTCATGCTATTTCTTAGAGATCACAGATGAACTTCAGCATCTGGACAGCATAATTTGTACAGTATGAACAGGACTGAGTCATTTTATGCAGCAGAGCAGAGAGATGTCAATTTATTCAACCAGAGCAAAAAGTGCTCCATCATTAATGAATTCACCCCATGGCAACACAAGCTGAGATTTCCTCACATTAAAAGCAGACCACGTAACACTTCATGTCTATTGAAGCTTATAAGGACAAGTCTTCCCATAATTACGGCCTATCTCAAACTAAATCAAAGTAGAACATACCTGACAGATCCTGTTATTAAGAAGGAGCTCCCAAATGACCACAAAAATCAATGCAAGGTATCCTAACTAATCTCTTTTAATGAACATAAGACATCAAAGCCATCTAAAGAAAAGAGCACCAACACTCATCCAAAACTGAGGTATATATTAATTGGGGACTCTTTCCAACAGAGGAGGAAACCTTCACAGTAATGAAAACTGTTTAAGACCAGGTTACCGCCTTTTGGATCTCTTTTACATACAAATTCAGAAAAGATTATAAATATATAGTAGTTTTCTTCCTCCATCACAGATTTTCAGTAGACACCTCACATCTTTTACCTCATCAGCTTGAATTGCTAATTTAGTCCAGCAACCACAGCCTGCAACACAGACACTGAGATGTGACTGTGCATCAAGAAAGCAGTGAACATTTCTGTGAACATACTGTGAACATTTCATATCCTCTATCATCTTAGGTTCTGATCAATTTTAACTAGAGACAACCTCATTGACAGGGGCAGAGTCTTCAGGTCCAGCATGCTGTGGCTAACAGCTCTCATTCCCCAAGTACCATATAACTGAGGAAGCACTTGCCAACATCCTTCCTATTCATAATCTGGAAACTCATTTCCTTAGAAAACCTGACACTAAACACCTTTTTCCCCAATGCTTGAAAATCCGCTGGTAAAAATGAATTTGGTTTTAAACTTCCGAAATTCAGGAATTCAAGAGTTTATAGATTTTTCCCCATTCCTGCTCAGGAGGAAAGTTTTCTCCAGGCTTTATTTTGATCCAGTCAGAAGTGAGTTTATTCTTAAAAGAGACAGGTAGGTTACAGTTTGCCTGTATGTGAAAATATATGCATGTATACAGGACAGAGATATACTTACTCAGTGATTTACTACTACTCTGTCTCTTGGTTGAGTCTCCCTAAACTCCTGCTATCCAGGAGCCTGTTAGTCATTCTTCACATCTTCCTCAATACAATGCTTCTGTTCAGAAAAGGAACAAAGATCCCCCTAGTTTTCATCCCCCTCCACTACAAATGCAAGAGTGCTTAATAATAAAGTGTTTAAAAGGCAAAAATAACTGGTTTAAATGCATACATCTCTTTCTTCAATTTCAATGTCTCTCAAAATATAAATATTAACAGATTATTAACTTTATCTTAGCATTAAAACTTCCTCAAATATTCGGGGCAGCCAAATGTGTACAAGGATCCAACCCAGATCCCATGCTTAGCTTTTCTTCATGCTTCAGTCTGCACAGAGCCATTACTTCAATTGGTAGCACACTGCACAGAGGTCCAATGCCTAATACTGTCCAAACAAAACCCACAGCAAAATCCCTGCAACAAACTAACACCATATACAACTGTTGCTATTGCTCAAAACCAGTCTGCAGGCCTGCACAGCTTGATATTCTTACACAAACTGTGCTGGCCACTATTTATATCAAGTTTGCCAGCAAGGCTGCTAT
The DNA here is from genome assembly GCA_013396975.1 of Bucco capensis. NCBI lineage: Eukaryota > Metazoa > Chordata > Aves > Piciformes > Bucconidae > Bucco > Bucco capensis. The sequence continues at coordinate 3,668,851 of VWZO01002743.1, read as the reverse complement.
GAAGGTAAAAGCTCAAAGTAACACAGCTGGAAGACTTATCTGTGAAGATTTGTATTCTCCACACATCAAGAGTGGCTGTACAGTGCTGCTTACTGTTTGAGAAGAATTTAATCAATGTAGGTGTTTCTATAAACAGTGTGTTATTTAAATGCATAAAGCCAAGAGTGTTTTATGGTCCAATTATGCCTAAATGGATCAATTTATTTTAAACACAAAACTGTACCACTGGACATTAATAACACTAAGTAGTGGGAAGCTGCTTTGAAGAGCTCTTGTCTACAGAGAAAACCAGAGGTAAAACACAGCCAGTATCTTTGGCATACTCATGATGTAAATCCTGACCAAATGTGGAGCTATTCTCTACAGTACCTGCATCAATTTGGATAATGTACAGCTAGCTGCACTTTCTTGAACAACTGCTGCTCCTACACCACCTATAGCTACCTCAGCTATATACTACTAGTACTTTATTCAATTATTCTATTAATGCAATCACATAAACCTTCTGCCATCCATACTCATTCTGCCGTTCATGTTACAGCTTTTACAGTCATTGCTTTACATCAAAAAAAATCACAGGTTAATTAGTGGGGAAGACAAGTTTCCCGAGTCTTGGCAGTAAGACTTCTTTGGTTTAGCTTTAAGCGTCACCCATGGATGTCTCACAAAGCCACCAAGACTAATGAGCTTACTCTGAATCATTTTTCTAACAGGAAATGGCCAAGTTTGCATCTTAGCTCATTTAATTTGCTAATGAAAACCAATCTCCCCTCAAAAGGGGAAATAACTTTTGAAAAGGACACAACCATGCTTCACAATGTGGACACAGTAAAAGCACACCAAAACCCAAACCATCCCTAACTGTAGTGTAAAAATGCAACCTGGAATTTTTGGGTTCAACAGTCACAAACTATTAATTTTCACCTGCACATTACTTTATCAAGGTAGAAGAAACATCATTATGAGAGCTTCTGGACTACCTCTGCACCAGACTCTCTGCATGCATGTCACATTAACAGAAACCCACTCCCACAACTCTTCCACTGTCTCCAGGTCCCTTTCATCTCAACCCAAAACCCAGACAGCCCAACTCACACCAATGCTGGAAGCTCTAAATTCTCCAGTGTCATTTTATTTGGTGCGTGAACAAGTCAGAGGCACTTCAACATAGAAAAGAGTACAGATTATAGTACTAGACAAACTAGATCCTGTTTCACTTGGATCTGATTGTATTACAGTGTCCAAGGAAGGCAACATGTTTATCTGCTTTATTATAAAATTATGTTCCATGCTTTAAATCGAAGAGACAAACTCATGCCAAGTTTCCACCATCTAAAACCCTACAGCAAATAAAGCAGAAAAAGCAAATGAAAGAAAGAGTAAAAAAATGCTGCACTTTACTAGCACCATATATTCTTCTAGAAAAATGTAAAGCAAATTACTATTTCAGACATATTAACAGTTCAAAAATTCCTCCAGCTCTCCAGCACAATGGAAATGCCTATGATTACAAATCATTGTTCATCTAGAGTTCTTCAGCTACTTCCGAAGTTTTCCTGGAATAGTTTAACTGCAATCCATAAGTAATCTGTTAGCAATCGATTTGGAAGTAAAATGTGTTGCAGTGCAATTTAGTATCCGTGGTTTCAGGCAATCATTTGAGTGCTTTCAAAATGTGTAACAGAATGTCATAGTGACATTTTTAATGCTGCCTGAGTATTTATATTGAGTACCCAGAAAAAAGCCAAGCAAATGAAAGAATTTAAGCAAATAGAATTACAGCTCATTTGACTACAGAAAAAAACTTCCCCTACAATGCAAAACACTGGAATTTAAGAATGCCTGTCCTCTGAGCCTGAAAAGTCATGAAATGATTTATGCAAGAATCACTTTCAAGGCTACTGGAAGTTGTTTGCTAGAGATTTCTAAGACAACCCTATCTAAAGCACTGCATTTCAATGTCCTATAAGCTCTTTCTGCATTAAAAAGAAATAAAACCAACCCAAAATCTGGTGAAGACACAGATTTATTTTTTTTAATTAGAAGGCAGGGATAGAACACAAGCTCAGAGGCCTGCAGTTAAAAAGCCCAAGACACCTCGGGAAGCTGCCATGCCAAAAAATCAGTAGTTTTTTATTTGCTTAAAGCAGGTTTTATTGTGAGTCATAACACATGCTGACAATTGAAATATAGACATCTTTAAAAACAGGAATCAACGATGCTTTTTCAAACTCAGTGGTTTCCAAACAGCATTATTACATTTGTATTTAAGGTGACAAAAAGAACTTGCTCCAGAGAGCTCTGCAGCAAGCTGATGAGCTTTACAGTTAAATCAATTTAACTGAATGTTATAAGAACATGAGTATGGAAATGGCAAGCTGAAGAATGGAGCTATAGGCAATTCACCCAAAGGGCATGCTGCTCAAAGATACTGCCTTAAGAAACAGAACTGCCCTGTGCAGCAGCCAGAATTACGCTACTGGGGAGGGAGGTGAATAAGGTATAAAGGAAAAGTTTAGTTTTTGTCTCATAAAATCATTTCATTAACATCAGACTTCTTGGAATCAAGGCATATGTTACTAGAATTTAGCACAACCTGCAGCAGAGAGTGCTGAGTGTGGCTGGGTCTCACTAGGTACTGCTGTGTGAAACCCATCGGCATGAAGGGCACCAGTGTCAACCATCACTTGCACCCAGGCTGTCAAGATGCTTCCTCCAGAAGGCAGAGCTGCCACATTCTGCCACATGCTCAGCTTTGAATACTGTTATACAGCAGCAGCTGAAGAGCAGAGTGTTTTTAAGAAGTCTGAAGTCTAAGAGGAGATTCAATAAAAACTCGAGTTGCTAGTCAAAGAGATTTGAAGCTCTCAGAGCTTGCTCTTGGAGCTCCCTCTTGAGGTTACATACTACACTAAAGACTTTGCTACATCCTCATAACAGATTCTACTCAAAGTCAGAGTATGTCCTTGCAAAAGAGATATTATCAAAGGCATCTCCTCAAACCTCTGTACACTACTGTGCAGAAAGCATTAAATGCTGTTGTTAAACACAGGAAGATAAACTGAAGAGGCACTTTACTGACCCATCCTTGCTAGCCTGTGCAGGAGGCACCACAGACAGTAAAACCTCTGTCACTGTGAATCATGAAATGGAACAGTACACAGTGCTGATACGAAACTAACAGTGCTGTTTATTTGTAAAGAAACTGCAGCTTCACTAGGTTTATGTAAGGCTGTTAACAAGTCTCACTCTTTGGGTAACCTTTCAGCAACTGTAAGCATCCATCTTGTCTCCTTGCCAGAGCTACCTTGTTCCACAAAATCCCATGGAATTACTCCATGAGCTTTGCTGCCACAAACTGCTCCATGGGCTGAGACCTCTGGTTTTTAACATGCTGAATCAGTGTTTGCCAAAGTTCAGAAAACTCTTTCAAACAGGTTCTGTCGAAATGTCACTCTCAAAACCAGCATCTTTCCACGAGCTCTACAGGGCCCCCACGTGGAAGGAGCTTTCAACACAGAAATTCCTAAGAAAAGGATTTTTCCAAACTCCTGCTGAGAATTTTTGCTCTCACAACAGCTAAAGGTTCAAAAATCAGATGCCCAAGGAAATATCTGGAAGCAGGGAAAGAGCCAAAAGAAAAAGCCTTGCCTACGATGCTCATATTTTACTACTGCTGAGCCTGCACTCAGCACTTTCCTCAGTCCTTGCACAAACATCCACGCTGGCCAGTTGAGTCATTGATGACCTCTGCCTCAATACTGCTGAGGCTACCCAGTCTGTGGGAATGGATTTCTGTGGAAATCCATAATTAAGAACCGATTATTTTTCTTCTCATCATCCTTTTCCAGCTAGGCTCCCTCTGTTGTTTCTTTAATCAATGACATATTTTTAACCCTTCTCCAGCTCAAGCTGTGAGGTCTTCCACAGACTATCAGGGATCAAAGTCACATCATTTTAAATCTTACATCCTATGGCAAGTCTTGTAGTTTTATTAAGCTTTTCTATTTTAAGGCAGAATGGATTTCAACTTGAATGTCTCAGAACAGCAACAAACAGTTTATTCAATTATCTTTGGTGATTAAAGTGATACTAAAGAAACACGCAAGTCTAGAAAGATGCTAGCTCCTTCCACTGCCTGCCTTGCTATGCTTGAGATATTTGTCATTTCATAAATGTAGCCCTTAATTTGATGCATTAGTTCTGAAACAGACCTGCTGTTTTCAGATGTCAGGTTACAGCCAGACCACCTTCTAAAGCAACACTTTTTAATTAACTCTATGATAAAGTCTCCCTCCTCTACATGCTGTAAGAAAGACAAAAAAAGAACAAACAAACCCCCCATGCTAGCTAGAATCACACTTCATTCGAGCAGCACAGAAGCTTGTGGAAATTGTGCACAACTCATTAGCTATATCAAATGCAAGACTAAAAATAATGCCTTGAAACTTGGACCTAGAAAGGGTCTCTCTTCTCTACAGCTAGAGGGCATTCACCGAAGAGTTTTAGGCCCCTACAACTGAAAGATATCACAAGGAGCTACCAAAAATATCTAAGCAGCCTGTGAATACATATCATAGCCCACATTATGTCCTAAGTAATATCTGAGAAGTTAAAGATGCTTTCTTACTTTTCATGGTGCCCTCCTCCTCTTCATCTTCTGTGTTAATGACCATTGTACCCAACTGGGATTCCAAGGTGCCATCATGTTCTATCATTGTGTTGGCTCCATCACTCATGGTGTTGACAGCTCTTATGGTACCAGTTTCATCTCCACTTGCCCTCACCATGGTACCTGAATTGGTTTCATCTTCTTCCTGCACAAGGATGCCATAAACACATTTTTACTGAGGGTGGTGATGTCCTATAAGGAATGTCTGTATTCAAGGACACTGGCAAGTCTTACTAATTAAGAGATTTATACAAATAAACATAGAAGAAACATTTCTGGTTTATGCACTTTGTTCTCTCCCTGTCATCTCCAAACAGGTAACAAAAAGTCTTCATACTTTTCTGCCAGTGTAATACATAAGAGAACAGATAAATGATCAGCAGAAGCTTCTCAATGCAAGTTGTATCTCATTTCAGACCTGGTGACCTGTCCATAAGAGTAGATTACAATTGTCATTCACTCATTAGTGTTTCTACTCATGTTGCCAGTTTTAACAGTTGACCTAAAATCCCTACCTCAAGCAGTACAGTTCACTGAGGAGTCATTAGTTCTTAGTCAGAAAGATGTCTTAAGTCTGGAGGCCACGTGGCACACTAAAGAAAAACAAGCATCCTACTTTTACGAGTCTGTCTTTAACATTTAGGTAGTTTTATTTGCTATAAACTTCAGAAGTACTGAAGAAAAATTAACTGAATTTGCAATCTTTAAGAAAGAATGAAACAAATTATCGAAGTCTAGTCATTTTTCTCACATGAAAATGATTTCTTATCTTTCCATAACATGAGAGTTGAATTATTGCTGTAAAGGCTTGCGAGATCAACTCCGTAGGAAAACACAAGCTCCTGAAGCAAATTTTTGTAGGACAACTTCCTGACAGACAGTTGCATTAAACAGAGGCAGGAGTTTCATCTGGTGGTGTGTGCTTCACTAAGTATATATTGTGACAGGATTTAAAAAAGAACAAGGTCAACATTTCCACAATCTATTTAGTTTCCTGGAAATCTGGAGAAGGTATCCAACTACAAGAATAGAAGTCACTTCCCAGATACAGAGTTTCTAGGCATCTCTCTTTGGATAAGATGCTCATGTTTTAAGGATGAAGTTCACTGTTCTTTGTATGTGACCAGTATCAGCATTAGAGGGAAAACACAGGTCTCACACATCAAGCTCTACTACTCTGTCTCAATGTCGCTGAAAGAAGGAAGTACACCCCTCCACGTTCTGGTGTTCCATGCATTTTATCTGTTCTGTCAAGGATGTCCATGTAATTTACTTCTCAATCTCAAAACCAATAGCAAGAGCCAGAGAAAACTACATGAGATGTTAATGCAGGAAAAGTAATTTCACGTGGAGATGAGTGGGTAAGAGGAAGTAATAAATTTGTTAGCTACACATCATTTAACAAAGGACTACAGCAGAAATTTCCACAGCACTTAGTAAGTGCTTGGGAAAACTTTTCTGCTAGCAGAGAGAGAGTAGAGAAGCTTCTGGAAAACACACAGACCGACAGAGACCACTCAACTCCACTGCACAGACATCATCTCCCAGCAAAGTGACTCCAGAGCAGTCAGAAATCAGGAAGAGAGGGTAGGGACAATACTCTTAAAGTCAACATCATGGCAACAGGACCAATAAAGTGACTTCCACACTGAATAAACAGGTGGTCCTGAACTGGAAAACTCAACGAACAATGTCTTCAGCACAGACACTGTGGACCATGCTACTCAAGCCTAACCTCTGCAGAGGACTGGCACACAAAGCCTTTTGTTGCTCATTTCATTTATTCAGGTTGAAGCAGGCAGAGGCTCAAAAAAATAGCTTTCAACATGCTTTCCATATTCACATGCTGTAACAACTGAAACAAGGAGCCCAAGCTTAAATTCACAGCAATCCCCTGAACACTTCTCATGCCCTCACCTCAGGTTTCTGTCGGTTGCTCTTGTGCAGTAGAAAGTTTCTATAAGGGAGGTTCTAAGGCACAACAATAGTAAAACAACACAACATACTTATATCATAGTGCATCATAGAGGATATTATTATTTTATACTAGGAGAGCAGTCCAAGATCTGAATCTACAGTGAAAAAGTCTCATTAATGAATAATATACTACAATTGGGAAAATGTATCAAGTCTTTTGCATACACTACTTTGTAGATGTATTTGGTCTCTAGCTACACTCTAAGCTCAGCAGTAAGCCATATATGCTGGCTATCTCCCTCAAATATAAAGACTGAGCAAAGACTAAGTATCAGCTTAAGCAGTTACAGTAGAAAACATGAGAACTAAGGCAAATCCACAGGCAACTGGACAAAATATTGCAAAACCAAAACCCAAAGCAGTTAAGTCTTACGAAAGGAGCAAGAGTTTGGACTCTGTACATTGTTGCTATTAAAATACTTACTGAATTTTCTTCATCCTCTTGATCTAGCTCACGCTGCTGTGCCTCTTGACGTTTCAGCTTGATATCCATTGCTTCGTTAATCAAGTCTCGCAGAATTGACACTCCTTTGGCACTTTTAACAAAGGGATGCTGAGAAGTATTTTAAAAACAAATAAGCACTGCATTCAAATCAAGATACAATAGTAAAACACTGTAACTATGACCTTCCAATCAAGTAAGGTTTAATTCAATACACTGCTAAATTAAAAATCAAATACTTCTGTTTGGCAGAGGATGGAGACCTCCCATCCTCCAAACAAGATCATGTTCCAAAGACACTACTACTGGGAGACCTTCAGCTCATTCCCCTCCCATTTAATAAACTTACATGAAACTCTTCCTTCTTGCTTTCCTTCACAGCTTAGCTGTCAAAAACCAATTACACAGATCATCACCATGCCTAAATCATTCTGAGAAATCACCTTCATTCAGCCTCTCCTTTTTGGTGTTTTAAGCAGGAGTTGCTTGCCAGTGCTGGTGAACATTTGACAGTTAAAAAAACCTCCAAAAGCCAAACAAACAAAAAAACAACTCAGAGAAGAAAATGGTAGGAAGTTGAAGTTAAAGTGCTTCTTAGAGAAGAACTGAAAAGTTGAAGTTGAGTGTAAGATTTTTTTAAATCAGATATTAAAAAGTAAACTCTGCAGTGAGCAGGAACAGCAGAGAGATGGGCTAGAGAGATGGGCAGCGAGAAACTTAATGAAATTTAACAACGGTAAGTGTAAGGTACTGCATCTGGGAAAGAACAACCCCATGGATCAGTACAGGCTAGGAACTGATCTGTTGGAGAACAGCCCCGGGGAAAAAGATCTAGGAGTGCTGGTGGATAGGAGGATGCCCATGAGGCAGCAATGTGCCCTTGTGGCCAAGAGGGCCAATGGCATCCTAGGATGCATTAAGAGGAGCGTGGCCAGCAGAGCCAGAGAGGTTATTCTCCCCTCTACTCTGCCCTGGGGAGGCCTCACCTGGAATCCTGTGTCCAGTTCTGGGCCCCTCAGCTCCAGAAGGATAGGGAACTGCTGGAGAGAGTCCAGCACAGGGCCACCAAGATCATTAAAGGAGTGGAGCATGTGCCCTAGGAGGACAGGCTGAGAGAGCTGGGTCTCTTCAGCCTGGACAAGAGGAGACTGACAGGAGACCTCATTAATGTTTATAAATATGTTAAGGGTGAGTGTCAGGAAGAGAGAGCCAGGCTCTGCTCAATGGCATCCAATGGTAGGACAAGAGGGAATGGGAGCAAGCTGGACCACAGGAGGTTTAGTATTAGCATGAGGAGAAACTTCTTTCCAGTGCAGGTGCCAGAGCACTGGCACAGGCTGCTCAGGAGGCTGTGGAGTCTCCTTCTCTGGAGACATTCAAGAGCTGCCTGGACACATTCCTGTGTGAGCTCATCTAGGTGATCCTGCTCTGGCAGGGGGGTTGCACTAGATGATCTTTCTAGGTCCCTTCCAACCCCTGACATTCTGTGATTCTGTGAAATGAAACCAACTTGAGACACACAGCACTGCCTACCCCAGCAAGCCTTCTCTAGAGCTTATGTTCTCGCAAGAAAAGGCAGACCTGCAGAAGCTGTGTTGCAGTGGCACGCTGCTCCGGGCTCTTAACAAGACACTGTTTTACAAAGTCTGTGAAGCTGTCTGACCAGAGCTCTGGTTTTCGGAATGTTGGAGGTGGATTGGTAGGAATCATGAAAATTGCCTGAAAACAGAAGAACATTCCATTTGCAAACAAAAGTTTAAAACTTCCCCAACAATACAACACAAATACAGACAAACACACACTAAAGAACAACAGACATTGCAAGTCAGCAAACAGCAGCTAGAAGCAGCAGCTTCTGAAGAGTCTGTGCCAATATCACACACAAATTTGCTCACAGGGATCAAGCAGCAAGAAATTAGACTTTTCTCACTAGGTGCTTACACTTCTGTCTGAGCCATTATATGCCACAACAGGTGTGATTCTGCCATCCTTAAGACTTTAAAATCTGGATGATACAGCTGAAAATGTTTCTTTCACATGCAACATAGGGAGCTGCAGCTATGTCTTAACAGAAGAGTATCTTGATTTTCCTTCCCATACAGATTCTCCTTCTCAAAGACCTGTTTTTCCTTTAATCAGCAGGATTAAACACTGAACCACAGAGAACTGACAGAAAACATATAATTTAAGTTAAAAGCAAGATGGCATGCTTATACCTTATTCAGCCAGCCATAACAGCAAAACCTTTCCATACAGCAATAGATTTTAAAAAGCCACAGTCCTTACCCTCATAGGATGAATATCTGCATATGGTGGTTTGCCTTCAGCCATTTCTATTGCAGTGATCCCCAGAGACCAGATGTCTGCAACACAATTATACCCAATTTCTTGAATCACTTCAGGAGCCATCCAAAATGGAGTCCCTATAACTGTGTTCCGCTTTGCCATGGTGTCCTGAGAAGAGCAGGAGAAAGATCCAGAAAATGGCAACTGTATTAGCCACAAACATTCATTAGTGAATTATCACCTGAATTATCTTCCACTTGTATGCACATTATTAGGTTCAGCAAGACTGGGATACAGAAGGCTGCAAAGAGGACGTGAAATGTGTTTACAGAAGTTACAAATATCTTGAAGAAATTGCAAACTATCACTTAAGTATAGCATCTTCCACAGAGGAAGATCTGCTCTAATGTAGTTGCTGTTTTAATATCCTATTATGTTGATGTAAAGTGCCAAAAACTAGTTTTGAACAATTTCTCAGTCTCCACAACCACGTCATATTAAAAAGGTAAACTTAAGTGTATATAACCATCTTGGGTTTACTTACTGTAAGTTGTCCTGCCACTCCAAAATCAGCAAGTTTGGCATGTCCCTCTGTATTTAGCAATATATTTCCAGCTTTGATGTCCCTGTGTATTTTCCTCATAAAATGCAGGTACTCTAGTCCTTTCAGTGTTGATTGCACTATTGTAGCAATTTCCTCTTCTGTGAGCTAAAGAAAAGAAGAGTCACTGCCAACCTATCAGTTGCTGAGATGTAATGCTATTCTGTTTCAGTCTGTTTTCCTGAGATCCTCTAATTACCATTTAATTGCCTTTGCTAATGGTTGCCATACTAATGGGAAATTAGTTAGGAGCTTGCAGCATTATGTAGTAAAATCAGATTACAACCTGCATATATATATATACACACACGTACCATACTTCATACACCAAACCGCTTTCTCCACTACTAATTCTTATCCTGCAACAATCAAAGCAAAGCAGAGTACAGTCTGTCATTCAGAATCTGGCTGGGTCTTCAGGAAAGGCATCAAACCAAAATCTGTTCCACTGATTACATCTCCAGGCAACTAAAACTCAATCAACATAACCAGCTTTCCCAATTTCAGAGGAACTAAAGATCTGCATTGCAAGTTATAGCCAGTGGCTGTGTCAGGCATTGAACACCATGAGAATTATACTCCAACTAGCTTCCAGGAGATGCTGGACACCCACACTTCCCATTCAGATATTCCAAGGAGAAAGGACGTACAGTTTTATTTCGTAATCGAATAATATCAGAGACAGATCCAGCGCCGCAGTATTCCATCACTATCCACAGGTCTGTGTTCTTAAAATAGCTGCCATAATACTTCACCACATGAGGACTATGAAATGTGAAAAGAGGAGAAGGAAACAAAGGGTCAGGTAACAGTAACCAGCAGAACTGACTAAATACAATACACTGCAGAGTACCTAAGTAAGTCTTATGAGTTGAAATGCCACTAAAACCCTGATCAAAAGCATTCCAAAACAGTCTGAACTTGCACGGGGCTACTGCAGTACTACTGCCAGCCCTCTTCCCCACAGTGATGCTCATCAGACCTACCTGTAAGTTAGTTCAGGGAGCTAAACTGCCTGAAAAGAAATCTTACAGAAATAAGGAGCCATTTGCCTGGTTTAGCACCCTGAACCCCATTACAACAAGGTCAGTGCTGGAGCAAGCAAGAAGGCAAGATGAGGTAACAAGAAACAGACCATGGCAGACCCTGGTAAAGCTGCTGCAGAGCACTGTCAACCAAATGGAAACACTACATAAGCTCCAGAAGTTTGCTGAAGAATAGCTGTCATGTCCCCCCACTACTACACACACCTACAGTTTAGTCCAGAATGTATTTTACGAATCCAGTACAGCCTAAGACTGTCTCTCAGAGTCAGCTATCTGGCTGCCCAAAAAGCTAACAACTTAGTAAAGTGTACTGGTCAGAATAATCATCTGTCCTCTGGCAAAGGTAAAGCTGTACCTGGTTTTCTAGGACTGGAGCTAAGGAACATTCTCTGCTGAATATTTTCTAATAAAAAACTGTAAAACTAGCAAGAAAAAGTCAGTCACACCACAGTGTCCCTTACTGCTTGCATAGAAAACATGGTGCTCCAGTGATTCACTCCCTCTGCTGTTCATAACTGTAAGGTCTCATTTCAGGCCTTACACCTAGTAATGCTTCCCAAGTTATACAGGAAGATTCTTCACAAACAAATTCTTTCCAAGGTGCACTTTGACTGCCACCAGTCACCTTCATATAAAGATAGTGAGAGTGAAGTGCAATAGAGTGACAGGGAACATAACTTTATATTGCTGATGTCATTTATTTTAAAGTTTTTTCCATGCCTGAAGTCCATCCAGGCTAAATTCATAATACCAGAAGAAATTAGTGTGTCCTAAACTGTCAGCCTAGGACACACTTTGAGAAGACATCTTCTGCAGCCATGACCTCCTCATTAGCTAAGTTAGTACATTTTTTCCCCACAAGAAACATGCAAAGACAACCTAGAGAACCAACCATCAGCCTGCAGAGCAGCCAGCAAGTTATTCTGAGGATGCTCAGATCAGCAGACAGCTTGTACTGCATCAGAACCTGCACAGGCAGAAAATAGCTGGGCAGGACAATTCTGCCACCCAAGCAAATGACAGCACATAGATTATGCACATGCAAGGGCAGCCATGCATTAGTGGCTCTCATCCACATGCCCCTTAAAAACAAATAAACAAACAAAACCCCCTCTTCTGACAGTTTTCTATGTCCATAGCAGAATTTGTTTAGATTTGATTACCCTGTTAGGGATGGGAACTGCTGCTCAGCACACAATCAAATTACCACTGTTCAACAAGTGATGGCACAGGGGCAGAACTGCAGCCACTGCTCACACGCTTGGCTCTTTGCTGCAGCAAGTGCAAGGTTATTTAACTTAGCTTATTGCTGTCTTGTGGCAAGCTACATTTTTGTTGTCTTACCTTTTCCTGGATTAACACTACCCAAATGGTCACTTAACATGATTCAGTTCATACGAGGCCACTTGATCGTACAAGTCCAGCCTTTTAAAAAACATTTAAGGCAACATCGTGGCTTTTACCTGACTGAATGCCAGATCACACTTTTCTTTGTGTGTTGATAGTGGGGCTTGCAGTACACATTTACCTGTCACATTGCTGCATTATGGATATTTCCTTTATAATCTCTTGCAGGTCAGATTCCACGGGAACTTGTTTAATTGCAACAACTTGACCTGTTTCTTTATGAATGGCTTTGAACACACTGCCATAGGAGCTATGAGACAAAATACAAAATAACCACTGAATAATGTAACATTTTACAAACACAAATGTTATGGTTTTGCTTTTTACAAGCGCAAACATCAGGAAGAAAATAAACTACCCTCCTGCTATAATTATTTTGTATTTTAATCACAGTATCCCAGTGTGGGAGGGGGGGTTGGAAAGACTCTGAAGATCATCTAGTCCAACCCTCCTGCTGAAGCAGGATCACCCAGAGCAGATTGCACAGGATCACACCCAGATGGGTTTTGAGCAGCTCCAGAGAAGAAGATTCCACAACCTCTCTGGGCTCCCACACCATTACATTAACGTAAATAAACATCCACTACCTTCTAAACACTATCATAATACAAGTAAGTCACAGCACGCTGAGACGGTCAGAAAGGAGCCAACCATCATTACTCTCTGCCCATAGCTCTGGAAGGGCCTTTTACATGAAGCCTACAAATACAATTCTTTCTCTTTCCAGCATACAGTACCAGCTGAGCATTAGTAAGAACTACAGCTTGGGTCTGAAAGCTTTGCTTGTTTTTGCCAGGTATTATCTGTCTTATTTCCAGCTTCTTTACTTACAACAGCCAGATTTACAACTCAGTTTTCTCAAAGGAACCTCTTATGAAGGCAGACATGTCACTCACTGAGTGTTCCCATGCTGCTCTGCCTCATCAAGTGGCACAATGCAGCAGAAGTTCTTTTCAACCACATAGATCTTCTGCAAGAGGTTCTAAAGATAACTACAAAACATCTGGAGTTCCCACTCCAGATTGGCCTTTTTCAACAATTTTTAATTCCCAGAAGCTGCTGTTTGGATTAAGATATTATACTCTTGAGAAATAAATTCTCTATTCTGTTACTAACCAAACATTGTCACTATGGTAGCACATACCTCTGCAGTAACAGGATCATGACAAAAGTGAAAAATCACTAAATGTGTATCCATTACATAGACTTGTTCTTAGAGAAACATACATTGGCCACACTTATACAGAACACATACCCTTCTCCAAGCTTCTCCAATACATCAAATACTTCTTCAGGTTGTTTGGTTAAACTGTCTTCATCTAACTTCTTCAGTTGCCTGTAGAAGTAAGAATAAAGAAATTATTTAATTAAATTTTACAGCAGTTTGGGCTTCGTTGAAACAGAAGAATAAACAGCATCACTTAAACAAACGCAAAGCTTGGCATGAAGTAAACTGATGATGAAGCAAGTTCAACTTCACCTGACCAGAAGACTGAATGTTATTTGCATCAAACAGCAGTAAAGGACCAGGAATTACAGAAAACAGAATTTGATCAGGCACATAAATCCACAGTTCCTCTGGGTGGAAACACATCTCAGGATCTATACACTGGTGGTCAAATTCTAACACAGCACTGCAGAGACTTACTGGCTACTGTCTTCAGCTATTTGCTGAAGTTCAGTAGCTTGTACAGAAGAATATGTACCAAGGCCATGCAAAAGGGAACATTGTCTTCCCTGATGCCTTAAAAGTATATGTGGAATACATTTGTCAGGAGGAAGGAGATAATACTGATATCGCTTTACATCACCACAAGTTTCAGATCTTGACGCTGTGGGCCTGGATATATATTAGGAAAATTCTATCAGGGTAAGAGAAAAAAACAAAAGGGGGAAAGGAAACTGCTATCTGACCCCTTTAGAATCTTAAGGCTGCTTGGTTTGTCCCTCTTTTAAATGCATTACTAAGAAAAGTCAGATGAAATACTTCCTTGGGAAAAACCCCACACTATGCACTGTGAACCTACACTTCATCCTCTGGCCGGCCCCCAGTACAACTTCCAGGGAGATTCTGTACACTGCCTGTGTTTCAATGCACCTCCACCACACACCAGGAAACCTCCCAAAACAGCTAAGAACTACATTAAAAAAAGTTCTGAAAACAAAGTATCTTACTGTGGAACAAACGGCACCCAGTAGCCCACAAACAAGTGCTCTTTCATTTCCACACAAACGAAACTAAATTCTGAAACAACAACAAAATAAAACCACAAAAAAATACCCAGTCAGAGCTTACTGGTTTCACCACTGAGCAGTGTTTAAAATGAAAACGTGTGGTCATCTCAACTATAAATTACTACTGAAAGCTCTTACTGCTGTTCCCAAAGATCACAACTCCAGCCATAGGCATGTTAATTTTGATACTAAAGATCTAGTTTTATCAGAAACAGAGTGAGAAGCCACTCACTGATCCTTACCTATTATATTTATGTACAAAGGCCATATGGGAGGAGCAGCTCACACATGGAGTATATACAATGACTTCCTGAAGCAAAGGAAGCAGCATAAAGAAGCAGATGCAGGAAGTGGTGAAATACTCATAGTCACCAGCTTCCCTGCAAAGATAAGGGTCAACCAACAGAATTTTACTTGTCCTTATCAAAATGGGGATGGAAGAACGTGTAAGAAGAAAAAATGAGAAAAAATAATACATGTATCAGTGACCACACAAGCTGCCATTTCCAAGGAGCCCAAAGAGTAGCAATGGAAGAGGCTGATCCTTCTTGCTGAAGTTGAGGCCTGAATTCTATATTTAGAAAAAAAAAGGGGGGGGAGGTTTCACAACCCAAGCACAATAACCAGAGAACTACTATGCTTGCATCAAACCACCTCATTTCTGCTACAGTCCAGAAGTGCTATTTGCACTGTCTAGTCCATCCAGCACACTCACTGCTGTCAGACATCCCCTGCCTTTGTACTGTTTGTTTATACCACACAATATAACAGCAACATAAACCCAATCTCGACCAACTTGCTGTTGAGATTTAATCTGAATCACCTTCCACTTAAACACCGGCAAAGCAATTACAGAATAAACCGAGGTTTTGTTTCTCAGGTTTGGGTTTTTTTGTGTGTGTTTTTTGTTTGTTTCTTTTTTTACTAGAAGACACATTGCTATGTCGTCTACCAAACAGACCGTGTCCCCGAAGGCCAGAGCCAGCAGCTTCCTTTGTTCCC
The DNA here is from genome assembly GCA_013396975.1 of Bucco capensis. Classification (NCBI taxonomy): domain Eukaryota; kingdom Metazoa; phylum Chordata; class Aves; order Piciformes; family Bucconidae; genus Bucco; species Bucco capensis. The sequence continues at coordinate 3,653,183 of VWZO01002743.1, read as the reverse complement.
GGACCCAGCTGCACACCGCTGATTAGCATTTGACAGCCGGACACTCCGTTCGCCCTGCCGCTTATCTCCGAACCGCTCCCCCCGGAGCCGCTCCGCCTCAGCCCGGTGTTCACAGACAGGTGGCTCTCGGCTACGTCCGGAGCTCGACCCGGTATTCCCGTGGCTGGGCCGGGCAGGGGCAGCGACCGGGTAACGAACCTGCACAGAACGCACCCTAAGAGAGGCGAAAGAGTGAGTTACCGAGGGCTTCGGCACTATACCGGCACGGGCCAGCACACCTCCAGTACAGCCACGTTAACCGGCTGAAACTTCCGCAGCCGTCGGAGCCAGCGCCTTCTCCGCACGCTCCCGTACATTAGTTAAGCCATGTTTTTACCCCTACGCTCGGTGCTCTCACAGCAGGGACTTACCCGCGCGTTCGTCCCGGGACGAAGCAACTAATAGCAAGGACCCCGCAGCCCCAGCACTCCTCAGCCGCTACCCGCAAGCCCGGAGCGAAGTGTCCCGGCAGAGCGCCGGGGCTGGCGGTGGGGCAGGGGCTAAGCGCGACTGCCCCACTCCCGCCGGCACCAGGCCAAGCGCGCCGACACCCCTCAGGCCCTGGACGCGCCGGCGATGAGCAGGCCCACACGGGGCCGGAGGGACCGCAACACCCCCAGACCCTGCGGGAATACACCTCCCTGCTTACCGCCGCGGGTTCCGCAGCTGCACCGTCTCCATAGCGCTGTAGAGCGGGCGGTCAGTCAGCCGGTCACTCCCTCACTCCTCCATGGCAGCCCGCCGCGCCGTGCCGCCACTTCCGCCCGCCGCCGGAAGGTAGCGAGCGGCGCCCGCCCCGGCAGGGAGGAGCGTGGTCTGTCTGCTCTGGGCCCGGCGCGGGCAGCAGCGGAGGCGCGATGGCGGCAGCGGCCAGCGCCAGCGCCAGCGCCCTGCGTCGGGCCGGTAACGAGGAGTTCTGTCGCGGGCAGTATGGGCCGGCTGCCGAGCTCTACACCCGTGCGCTGAAGCTGCTGGAGGCCGCAGGTACGGCGCGTCCCGTCCCGGGCTGGGTTGGGAGCGGGCGGATCCCGGGTGATCACCTCTCCCGCTTATGTCCCGGAGCAGGGGAAGGCGCCGCCGAGGAGCGGAGCATCCTGCTGGCCAACCGTGCCGCCTGCTACCTCAAGGATGGAGCTTGCAGCCTCTGTGTCGCTGACTGCAGCAGGTGAGCGGCGTCGGGGACGGGGGTAGCGAGTCCCAAGGGATAGTTTAACCCTACCGTTAAGTTAGGGCAGGCGGGAGGCGAAGCAGGGCCGGTGCCAAGCGCCGGAGCACTGCCGGCCTGACCTGGCCGCGCCGGGACAGGGCTCCGCGCTCCGGGCGCCGGTCCCGGAACAGCCGCCCCGGTCTCAGGCCTGCTCGGCCGCTCTCCTGTCTGTTGCAGCGCCCTCGAGCTGGTCCCGTTCGGGGTCAAATCGCTCCTGAGGCGGGCCGCGGCCTACGAGGCCCTGGAGAGGTACCAGCTGGCCTATGTGGACTACAAGACAGTGCTGCAGGTGGACTGCACCATCCAGGCGGCGCACGATGGTGTCAACAGGTAACACTGCATGGTACCAACAGCTGTGGGAGTACGGCAGCTCGGTGAGCTGCTCCCGGGAGCCTTGTGTGGTTTCTGTAGCCATGGCAGGAGCAAGCTGGATCCCCAGCACATGAATGAAGAAACCCAGGCTGCTGGTGCTTCATGCAAGGCTTGGCTGAGCTCCCTTTGTCTAGTAGTGCCCTTCACTCCTTTCGGGATGCAGGTTGAGAACTACGAGTGAATTTCCTGGGGCTGTATTTGCTTTACTCAGTGTCTGGTTTAAAGCACACAATAAATACAATTTCCAGTGCCCTGTCCAATGGGAGTGGCCTCCCAATGCTGACTGGGTTTACAGGCTGCTGTAGTCCTTTCCTCCTCCTGGAGCTGGCTGCTTCACTTCATCACTTGCCGGACTGAGGAGTGACATGCACATCTCTTGCTTACCTGAGCGCTCATAGTCCCAGCCCTTGTCATATGGTATTTTTAGTTCTGCTGACATGAAAAAGATCCTTTTGTTAATGTCTTGTCTGTAGAAGGAACTTAGTTTAGATGCACGTGAAGGGGTGAGTGGAGAACCAGGTTAAAAGGTGACCCTACTGGCTACTGCATGGCCAATCCAACCAACAAGACAGGGTGTCTGCCTCTTCCATCACCCAGACAGTGAGCTGTCTCTTCTAGGATGACTAAAGCCTTGCTGGAGAAGGATGGTGTGAACTGGCGCCAGAAGCTCCCGCCAATCCCTGCAGTGCCTGTTTCTGCCCAGACGAGGTGGTGTGTTCCTTCTGCTGGAGCCCCTGGGGCAAACACTCCTGGGACTGCACCGAGGGGAGAACCAGGTGAGAGGGTGCTCTTGGGCCAGGCACAGCACCCTGTAGCTCAGAAAAGTGCTGAACAAGACAGCTGCCATGCCTGCTTGGCGTGTCTGCAGCTGGACCTGAGGCCTTTTTGGTTGACTTTGGATCCTTTGATGTCTCTACGTCTCGCCTCTGGTGCGGGGATATTTACTTTCTGAGAGGCTGCACTGATCTCATCAGTTTTATAGCATTCTGCATTCTTTCCTGCTGTTTACAGACCAGACTGCTGCTGGCACAGAGAAGGCTCGAACTCTGAAGGAAGAAGGAAATGAACTTGTAAAGAAAGGAAACCATAAAAAAGCAGTAGAGAAGTACAGCGAGAGTATAAAGCTCAACCAGGAATGTGCAACTTACACTAACAGGTACCAATCACCTCTTTGCCCAAGGATTTCTTGGCCCTTTCTAAAACCCACTGTGGTATTTGTGACAGTACTGTATAACGTTTACTCCCAAACAAAGGAATAAAGCAAAACCACCCACATGCGTTTGCCTCAAGTGCAGTCTTCCCTGTAGTTTGTACAACGTTCGTTGATCAGGTACTGCAAAAACCCTTGGAGACACTCAGCTAAGGGATTTCTAGCTTTGATGTTTGTCAGGACTGTGGTATTTTGAGTAGTGTCTGTTCCTCCAGGAACCACAACTTGCAGATTGCTATACTGGAAGACTCCCAAGCACTTCCAAGGCACTTGCAGTAAGCAGACTGTATTCTGGAGTGGTCTAAGTAGGAATCTGCATCCTTGAAGTACAGGTTCTTCACTTTAGGGCAGATTGCTCTAAAAATCTTTTTTTCAAACAGTTTTTCAAACTTTTTTTTCCCCCCTCATTTTAACTGAAACAAACTTGAGCTCAAGAAGTAAGATGACATAACGTATGAGGATAAAGGCTGGTTTTGGAGTCTGGCTTTGTGCTGCATTGGGGTTGGCTGAGATCTGCTGTGTACGTTGGCAGCAGTAGCTGCTGCTTTTAGCCAGAGCTCTCTAAGCAGGTATCTGTATTGCAGAGCTCTCTGTTACCTGACTCTGAAGCAATACAAGGAGGCAGTACAGGACTGCACAGAAGCTCTGAGATTAGATCCTGAAAATGTTAAGGCACTCTACAGGCGTGCGCAAGCACTTAAAGAACTGAAGGTAAGTCAGGACTTTTTGAACAGTTTTAAGCTAAGACTCTGGCCTATTCATGCATGATCAAGGCCAGAGATGCCCTTATCATAGAATCATAGAATTGTAGAATCATANAAAGTGGCAGAATCACCTCTCTGGATCTGCTGGCTACGCTTCTTTTGATGCAGCCCAGGAATGCCATTGGCCTTCTGGGCTGCCAGCATGCACTGATCCCCTTCAGGGCTTGTTTCTGTGCTACACATGTGCCATCAACTAGCCAAGACCTCTATGGACTGAGAGGGATTTTCTTTGACATCACTGCTGTTTAGGTCTTGTGAGTTTCTCAGCATCATGTCCTGTTTCTAGAGATGCTGAAAGCAGCTGTATGTTATGTTGAGCTTTATCTTTTTATGTCTGGTGATGGATTCTGTAGGCAGTACTGGACAACATATTGCTTTGATGTTGGACCCACTTGAGTGATGAAAATGTCTTCCCAGCCCTAGTTTAAGCATGTTTTAGAACAGCTACATCAATGCTAGTGCTTAAGCAATTACAGAGGAGGCACAGGCTCAGGTTGTGTTGGCTTTGCCTCCGTGGCTGGGTAGCAATTCTGCAGTCTTAGACTGTGTTTTTAATGTACTAACACTTAAAAATGATTCTCCTTCTAGGATTACAAATCAGGTATTGCTGATCTCAAGAGCTTGTTGAAAACTGAACCAAAGAACACAGCTGCACTGAGATTACTGCAAGAACTGAACAGAGGCTAGGTAACCAAGCAACAAGGAAAGCTTTGTTTTCCACTGCAGACAAAAGCTTTTTTCCCTTCTAACGTTGTTACAGGGACCAATCTTAACACAGCATCAGTATTGAAATCCATCTGCCACTGCTGCTGAGATGTAACAGGTTCTGTGCCAGCACAATGAATGTTAAGACACACAATCTGTATCAAACTCTGTTACCTGGCTCTAAGATCACTCACAGTTAATGCCCCTGTCTGAGAGGCATATAGGTTAACTTCCTTAGTTGAGTCAACTTGCCTGTAACCATTGGCCTCAGGGACTCTTTCCATGTTGGCTAAGATGCATGTTAAGTGGCTGTTCTCTTTCTGAAAAGCTACAGAGCTTTTTTTTATTTGTCCTTATTCAGGTGACAGTTGTGCTGCATTTGTGCTGCTATTACTTAAATGAGGTTGCTGTAGGAACTGCTGCACTTGCCCTAGCACTACATACCATTCTTGTAAGAGGCACAGTTACTTGCACAGGGCCAAGCTTGTTCCCTCTTTCCCCCTTGATGCCTGCTGGCCCTCAGCTGAGTTTCTGCTGCTTAGTGTGGCTAGGCAGATGTTTACAGTAGCAGCTTCCCTTTATTTTTAGTTCTTCTGCACATTTACAGAAGCAGCAGCAAGTTAAGCCTGCCTTGCTACACTGTGCACTATTCAGATTCTGGGTGCTTGGGAATTACAGAATTGGGGTTTGATGGTGTTTCTTGGTTTGTTTTGTAAAAAACCACTTTAGCTCCTCTGTGCCTTTTGGAGCAGTTGCTACAGGGTGTTACAGGGAGGAGGATATGCAGTAACATCCCAGCTGAGGTCTGGCTTGCTACTCCAATGCATGTTTATACTTGTTGATCTTACCTGGTAGTGATGGCACTGACTTAAAATGGTAGGTAAAGAGATGTTTGAGTTACTCAATGAACTATTAAAACTATCAGTTATGAACTCATTAAAGCCATGTTTATTTTCACTTTAGAGCTGTGTGGTTTTGTGGTGGATGGTATGGGGGAACTGGAACAACTTTTAGACCACTTCAGACTGTCCTATTTTTGTCAGAGGATTTCAAGTGCTGCTGTGCAGTGCCTTGCGTTGTCAGGTAGTGACAGTACATCAGGCTTTGTCACTGTTGCTCAGCCTTGCACACGGTGTTGGGGGGTATGTAAAATACATAGTAGCAATTAGTAACCAGCTTACAGTACAGACCAAGAGACAGGATCTAGCCCATAAGTCAAGGTTTAAATATCCTTGTTTCCCACCTTACTTCTCCCAGCAGGTGTTGCAGGGTGGTACCCCACTGAACTGAATTTAGAACACATGGCTGTACTCCATCAGCTCTAATAGGCCTGGGCTTGAAACAACTCCTCCCTGAGGGGCACAAATTGCTCCATTCACCTCACTCCCACTACTGGGCAGGGCAGCTCCCTTGATCCTGCAGCCAGCACTTGCCTGAGCTCTTAGCAAGTAAGTGTGATGGATTTTAGGTGGGGAAGCACAGGCCAGTGGTGCACAGATAAGCAGAGGAAGGTCACAGAACTAAGTAAAGCCAAAGTTCCTGCTGTATTAAGAGCTCTCCTTTTAACAACTCTGCTGTTACCTGGAGTGGCAGATACCTGCACTGCTCAGCTGCAATTCATTACACCACCTCTGAGCTGCAGTGGTCACTGTCTCTTTCCCCTATCAGCAACAGCAATGTGGTTTTGTACCTTACCTCTAAGACTGTCCCCAGAAATACCACCAGATAGACAAAGATCAAGCACAGCACCAAGACAGTACTTCAAGCACAGTGTCACTTCTGCTCCTATCTCCCCTTCTGTTCCAGCAACAGTGCTGCTGCATGTGCAGGATGCTTCCCAGGCATGCAAAGGTAGTGCTGTCCATGTGGGCAGCTGGAGAATGTTTGTCCCAGAGGTGCACTTCCATCCACACCTTTCAAAAGCCACAGCAACTATTCCAGACTGGAGACTCTAGACTTCTATTTGCATTGCTGCTTCTGCCTCAACTCCCTAAAGCCTCAGACTTCTCTGAGGAGATCAGCCAGGGGACTACTCTGAAACCTTTCCAGTAGCTTCCAGTATATATTAGGAACCCAAGCTCCATCTTCACCTTTCCTGTTAAAGATTTTAAAGAGCCTGGTCTTTGTTCATGTCCTTTCTTAGGCTATTCTGATGTCCCTGTGTTCCTTGGCTCTCACCCCATTCCACCTAACTTTACAGCTGTCTTCTCCATCCAACCCATCTAGCATTGTAAGTAAGTGTCACAGGCACATCTGAACTGCCCTGCTACACCTCAATAAAATGCTGCAGGCAAGCTAGCCAACAGCAGAATGAGGTTTACCTGTACAGCTCTCTTCAGCTCCTTATATGCATTACACTCATGCAAATAGACATTTTTCCTCTAGAGGCAAAAACATAAAAGCTTCCAGCCAGGTACACTTTGCAGGAAATAGCTTCAGGGAAGATCCTGTATATTAAGTGGATTAAAGTTCCTTATAAGCATCTTACTAAGGAGGAGATGCCTAGATAGTGCACAGTTCAGGCTGAGGCATCCACTATGAAGAAAATAAGTATTTAAGGAGGTTAAAGGAAGAATTGGCAAAATAAAGGCAAGAAAAGGGAGTGATGAAAAGCCCTGAGGAAGAGTTCCAGTTGAGCAGAGAAAACATGATGGAGGAGCAAATGTGTGATTCTATTAAAGTGCTGGAAGAAAATGAGAGGTAGGAGGGATGACTCAGCAGTGAGCTGAAGTGAGTATGATACAGTACAGCAAGAAGATTGAGATGGCAACACTAGCACACAAGTCTGACAGAAAGAAGGTGGGTGGTGCTGATGGAGGTGTGCTTCTGTCAGCCCAAGGATGCAGTCAAGTAAGGTCAATACTTTGCCAGTCTCAAGTACCCAGGAGCCTCTAGGGACTGAAATTCCTTTCCTAGCTAGGAAGAACAGAGCATTAAGGCAAGGATGATGACAGTGACATGCTCTGGGAGAGGCCCAGAAGTCAGACCACAGCAAAAAGAGGTCCCAGCTACTCCTGTGGACAGGGAGCACCCCAGTGCGACACAGTGCAGTTATAAATGTGTTCAGGACTCATTAGTGAGTCCTTGAAACCACTGGTCAGGAATACACATTGGAGAAACAGCTTTTAATTTACAGCTACTCCACAATATATTAGAGGCTGGGTCTTACACACCACAAATACACTCACAGTGTGGTCACCAGCAGAAGACACTTGGTGCTCTTGCTGGCATACAAAGTCCATTACAAAAGGAGAACCACAGGAAGATGATGTCTTTTGAAAGGAAGTTACAAACAGCTACCTAGAAAGGGTAAAATCCAGGTAGATGGTGTGAAATTTGCTTAAAGCCATTTTCTAGAGAGTCAGAAAAGATCAGGAGAGACTGCTGGTTGACAATTTGTTCTTTTAATCCTATACATCCCTTCCTGGCAACTCTCAGGACTGCTGCCCCACCAGCATCCCAAGCTTCAAACACACAGTAGCCTGGCCTAAGTCTATCCCTCCACCTGCATGAAACAGAAAAAGTATTTGCTACCTTTCTGCAAAGGGAACCAACCCATGCTTTGGGTGTGGAAGCATCAGTGCTTTATTAGTATCAGCTACAGGAACAAATAAAACTACAGAACCCAATAAATTGACTACAAAGGATGATTCACCAGCACTTGTTATTTCCTGGGCAACAGAACCAGGCTAGATTCCATACTACATTTTACAAGGTGCTTTCAGTGGTGAGAATCAATGTGGGAATTTTTTTACTGGTGCAGGAGAAAGCAATTCTGCAAAGCTTACAATACACACACACACTAATAGGATGGGGCATAGAAGACAAGCCAGGGTCAGTGTACAGGCATGGTTCCAAAAGCATAGTGGTGTTGCTGTTCTTCACATGCAATGTTCTCAGACTCACTCACAGTCCTGAAGTCTATGAGAAACAGAGAACCCACAAATGCAATTTTCAACTGCCAGAGGAAGAATTTCCTCCAGACAAGGTGAAATTCATCTGAACTTGGATTAGCACACAGTTTCTTTGAGATGACAAGTTAAGAAAACATTATCTTGAGAGTCTGAGTTGCTTGTTAATATGTCTGTCCCAGCCTCAGCAACAGGCCCAGCTCTCCTGACAAAGCCCACACAGGACTGATAACATTTTATAGGGTATCTACTGACAAGGTTCTGCAAAAAACACTGAGAAGTCCCAGGAAGAAAGTTTTGCTGGTCCCCACTACACCTACAGAAAAGCAAGGTGCTTTCCTAGCTTCCTTTCTGATTGCATAGTTGTTGCTTTTGTCAACATAGCAAAAAAAACCAACAAAAAAACCCAAACCCCACACAGAACCAGGTCTGTACAGTATGGTTAAGTCTGAAAAACAGAGGATACCATGTAAGAAATGGGGTATTACAGTCAAAGGTACTTATGTTGCTCATTGAGCCTTGTCCAAGTTTGGACAAGCAATCCAATCCCCAGTTTGAGAGTCAGAACCCAGAAAGGCTGAGCACAGCACACATGTCCACAGCTGCAGCAGCTCCTGGCACCTACCCAGGGTCCCTACAGGAACGCTGTGGCACTGCTCTTGTGCGATGGCTCACTGGCCTGGTGTGCCTGCAGAACAGCCACTGCTTCCTCCATCTGACAAGAAAGCACAAGGGAGAAACTCAGTTGCTCCAGTGTAGGACCACACTGCACAAGAAATGCAGTATTCCAGGTCCCAATCTGGCCTCTGCACAGAGCCACTTCCAAGAGGTAAAGGACTTTAATATTAGTTATAAAATCCAAATATGCTGCTTCTGCAGAGACTGATCAGCCCAAAGATCTCTTCTGTCTCTTTCCTAGGGAAATGTTGGGGCACCTTTCCTTTACTGTAGGAGTTCGAACTTGCCAGAGAGAAATTGGACTTCTCTGTAGGTGGAGCTGCCTGACAGCCCCCAGCAGAGCCCAGGCTCCTTCAGAAAACATCAGTGAATGGGTGAACATGAATCCTGTCTCCAAGGAGCATAAGGAGATGCAGTCAGTTCACTGCAACTGTTCTGATGGGACCCAAACCTAACTACTCACCAGGGTTAAGGAGGAAACTGAAGCAAAGCTGCAGAAAAGCAGTGTTTGGTTTATAATCTCAGGGAAGAGCATCTCCCCATCTCCTTCCATGGAGTGACACGCACGCTGCTCTTACACTCTCTCTTCCCAGCCACCTCTAATCCACCCTCAGAGCTTGGCCTGTACTTCAGGGAGCTGCTCTGAGCTTCTTCTGCTGAAGGTGTGCAGGCATTCAGGCTCTGGGTGCAATGCCATCAACTTGGGGCCCTTCCTGCTTACTCTTCACTTAAAATAGCTGCTTGCTCTTCCCACAGTTATCATTATCATTGGCTCATCTTCTGAGCCACAATCACCTCTCTGTGCAGCAGCAGCATCCCTTTTGGATGTGTTTGGTTTGGTCACTGAGTGCCTCCTACCTTGGAATGCAGGGATTCAGGGGACTCCAGGAGCAGCAGCAGCTCAGAGTTGTCTATCTCCAGCAGCATGCCAGTGATCTTGCCAGCCAGTGCGGGATGCATCGCATGGATCAGAGGATAGAGGCGTTCACCTGCTCCAAACACCAGGGAGGACATCAGCACCATGCAAGACCCCCAGCACTTTCAAACCCAATGCAAGCCTTACTGTCCTCCCAGCTCTGTCCTTTCAGCTGGAAAGTGATACAAGGTTGGTGATAGTGGTGCAAAACCCATGGCTCACAAGCAAACCTCCTCCAGCCTGTCACAGCAACAGTGTCTGCAGGCAGGGTAGCTGCTGGGTGAAGGCAGATAGCAGCAGGCACCTGCCATGGGAGCAGGGCAGTGAATGGCGAGCAGTGCCCACAGCTGCCCAGCAGCATCCACACCAAGGGGTCTGCTTCTGCAGGGGCAGTTTTCTCCTGGGGAGGGAAAAGGCCATGACCTGCTGTGCTTCTGCAGGTGGAGTAGGGCAACCTTGCTACAGCAGGGTGAGTGCTGTCCTTCCACAGCACAGGCACCAGCCACTCCACCAATGGTGCAACAGACAGCATCCCAAACCCAAGGACAGTAATAGCAGAGCTGAACCTAACGCCTACAGCCATCAGCTGTTCATCAGCACCTGAGAGTGGCAGTACAGGATGGCTCAGAGCTCAGGGGAATCACACTTGCTCCAGTGTAGCCTGGCAGCACAATGAGGACAGAGCACTGCCTCTCCCGCAGAGCTTTGACAGAAGCTGTCTCGCTGCCAGGCAGCTAATACAGACAGGGAATGGTTTCCATACCATTTCAACACAGCCCAAATTTATTTATTAAAAAAAACAACCAACAACCAAGAAAAAACCAGCATATCATCACAGCAATCCCACAGAGGCTTAAGCTTCCCCTAACACCTAAGTGTTCCCTGGTATATTCACATCCCCACAGCCGGACCTGCTAGCTGTGACACCCACCTATCATTTGCTTCTGCTCTTGAGGAGGGGCTGCTGCAAGCATGGATGCTGTCAGTGGCTCCTGTCCCTGGACATGCACAGCAGGTTCTCCCACCTGGAGACAGAAGAGAGGAGAGCAGCAATCAAAGGCTGGAAGCAATGCTCAAGTCACCTGCTTGCAGGAACAGTGCTGGTCTCCAAATGCAGTGGGGTATTTCACCCTGCTGAGAGGCTGAGGCAGAGATATCACCTATTTGTATGCCCCCAGAGCACCAGTCAACCAGAGCCATGGGACTGCCTGGAGTCAGCAGTGACATTAACCCAGAGCAGGAGCAGGACTGATGCACAGTGCTATGGCAGTGCCAAAGCCAGGAGCCCACGGTTACCTGTGGGGACATCACCGGTGGCAAGTGCCCCATCGGATGGACATTCCTGATGGCTGGGGAGTACTTGTACTGCGGAGCACCCCGCGGCAGTGTGGGCGAGGAGGGCACCCGGGCACTGACTGTCTGCGTCCCAATGTTGGCTGCAAAGAGGATGGGAAGGTTTATAAGGAGGAGCCAATTAAACACAAGCCTGTGCCAAAGAGGCTGAAGCTATAAGTGTAATATGCTAAGCCAGAGGGCTTGAAAAACCCCCTCCATGGGTTCAAAACAACCCCCAGGTCAAGGGCAGCTTCTCCAGGACAGACAGGGCACTGTCATCCTGCCCACTGGGCTGGGCTGGTTTTGTGCAAAGGCCAGGAGACTACTCAGGGAGCAGCAGCCAACAAGATTGTTCCATTATCTGAAAGACAACAACCTTCCCTAAAAGTTAAACACTTATTTACTACAGACACTGCTCCAGTCCCACCACATCTGAGGACATCATCTAGACTCCTCTGGGAGCAATCCCACAAATCGACCCATCTTTGGATGCAGACCTGCCCTTGCAGCAAGCACCCTTGCCAATGTATGGTGACCACAGTGATGTCAGAGCTGGATCCTTCCCCCACTCACCTACTCTCTGGGCCTGGTGGGGCACACGGGGCACCTGGGTGGAAGCCTGTCTCATGGTGCTGATGTTGGACAGTAGGCGCCGGGGTGGTGCAGCAGCCCTCAGGATGGGAGTAGCTGCAGGATACGCTGCTGTAGAGATGGAGCACAATTAATAAAGCTTCTTGGTAGCAAAGGCATGGAAGGAGACACTGAGGGGAGTGATCGTGATTAGGAAAAGTTTAGGAGCACCTCACCTCTGGGGTCAACCCAAAAATAGTGCTCATCACCGTGTCCCCTGCACACTTCTCCAGGCAACAGCCCCCTGTGACTACATGCTCTGTGCTGCTTTAGAGCCCCTCAGCCCCTAAGTGAGCCCAGCTTGTGCCAAGAGCCCTTGAGAAGCTGACTCACGGGGAGGCCGGGAGGGCTGCGCACTCCAGCGAGTGGCAGGACGGACTGGGACTACTGGGCTGGCACTGTAGAAGGTAGCTCTGGTTTGTGGCTAGGAAAGGAGAACACGTTATCCAAGATGACTTGGGAGCTGAGCCAAGCCAGATCTAACCCAGAGCATCTCAGTGGCTGCTGCACATGGACAGACAAGCCAAAACCATGCTCTGCCACATGCCAGAGAACTTTAAAGATTAACCTCCAGTCCTGCTGCCTGCATGCCCTCCAGCAGCTCCACTTTTCCCCAGAATCTTCTGCACCTTAGTAAACCTTTTCCCTCTTGTTTCATCAGCAGACTTGTTCTCTGTGCTTACATCCTCCCACCAAACTTGTCCTTGGTCTCCTCTGAGGAGTGGTTGGTAGGTACTAAATCCTCAGCTCATTGCCTGGAGCACCTGCACCCCACCTGCATTTGGCAAGCACTGACACTTATGCAGAAGCCTGGTGCTGATCCCACTAATCCCATGCCAATGTGCTTCTGGGTCTACACAACCCAAGAGATGCTCTCCAGCCCAGGGCTAACTGGGGTCCCTGTGCAAGGATGTCATTCAGAAGTGGAGACTCACCTGTGGGATGGGGGGTAGGAAGTACCCTGGGGGAGGCTGGAAGGAGCCTAGGAGAGGACCAGGCAGGGCCCTCATGGTGGCTAATCTCTGCATGTACTGGTTGGTGAGGATTGCTTTCCGCTCCTCTTTTCTTTGAGCAAGTGCAACGTAGAGAGGCTTAGTGCTGACAATCCGCCCGTTCATTTCTGTCACGGCCTTGGTAGCCTCTTCTGGGGAGGAAAAACATACAAACCCAAACCCTTTGCTGTGGCCACCATCTGTCATCACCTAAAATTGGATTAGAACAAGACAGCTAAGTCCACACATCATTGTAGCACCTGCAAAGCACAGCATGGCAGGGGGGTACACAGGAGTTGCCAGCCACTGGCACCCCCATTGCAGCCCCCGTGTCCAGGGTGGGATGGATGGAACTACACCTGTGGGGCTTCATAGAGAGATTTCTCTGGGGAATGGGAGAATTTGCTCAGGCAAAACTAGTAGGTTTTAGGAAATAAAGATGGCAGAGTCTGGGCCAGCCCAAGATCTGCAGCCTGTGATCTTCCAGGGGCTCTGTGCCCCAGTCCCACAGGACCCAAGGGCCAGCAATGCTGTGGTGCTTAAGGCCAAAGGAGCCAGCAAGGGCTGGGGATTACTGGGACACCATGCCCTGCCCTAGGGCTACACAGCATCTGTTCCCAGCAGCTGGCAGGTTACAGGTAGCTGACTTTAAGGCCAGACCATCCCTCTGCACCCATACGGACAGCCTTTCAGAGAAGATTGACACCAATCTTGGTGGCAAGACTTATCATTTTTACAGTGTTCCAAAAAGCATAATGCCAGCCTGGCACCCTGCTCTCCCTAGAGAGAGGTGGCTTGTGGGTCATTCCCACTTATATCAGTGTCACATCAGTTCCAAACCATGAAGCAGCTGTGCAATATTCAGAATGTGATGGCTTTAAGGTCTCATACCCTGCATCTCACTGGGTCTGGGGTAACTTGGCAAAGGTACAGAATATTTGCTGACTCAATAAGCACCTCAGGACAACATGGGGTACAAGTGGCATGTCTTTCACGTCTTTTGAGATACAAGCCATTAGCAGGGAACCATAAGTCAGCAGGATGATAATGCCAATCCATGTGCCAGGGCTGAGCACAATGGCTGGCTGACCCCAGAAGCTGCAGCAACAGCCCCAGTCCTTCACCTTGGCACTGGTGATGGTGCCGTAAGGAGAAAACTCCTTCCTCAGCCTCTCATCATCTATCCCATCATCCAGGTTCTTCACGTACAGATTGACTCCCTGCAAACAGGCAAAAAAGCAGCTTGGTCCCCAGAAACCCTAAGTTTACAGCAGCTTTTGTAGCTGGACATGAGTTTCTCCAGCAGCTCAGCCACAGCATGGGACATCCCACAAACATGTCCTCTCTAGAGCTACCAGAGGAGCAGTGATGTGGAGAGGAGCCAGCACCACACATGCTCCACTCTTAGGCAGGACACTCTGAGCAAAGAGACACTTTGACTATTGCTATGAAGCTGCTCCAAGATCTCAGGAAGCTGCCTCATTTCCAGACTAATATTTTAATTTCTGGAAAAAAGCAAACCCGTTTGTTCACCTGCCAACATCATCCTGGGTTTAGGTATCTCGCCTCTTTCCTGGTATTGCTTCCCAGGATATTACCAGGCAAGTGACTAGACCCTTGTACAGGTCTTTATTGATTGCAGAAGAGATCCAGCACACTGACCTACTCTGGAGAGCCCTGTGCTGCCCCCCGCCCCCCCCAAGCTGAGATGGCCCTGGGTGCCCAGGGTATGTTCCTGGTGCAGATCTGCAGGGTGAGGCATCCCTCTCCACTTACCTGGTACCTGCTCACTCGCTCCTGCTTGATCTGCTCAAATTTCCTCTTCAGCTCGCTCTGGCGCTCCAGACGCTTCTGGGCTCGGCCCACGTACACCATCCGCCCGTTGATCTCCTTCCCATTCATGTCAGCCACCGCCTGCCCGGGGAGGGAAAGGCTCTGAGCACAGTGGGAAACTGACAGCCATAGCCCTGCTCTTCACTCACCACCCCAATCCAGCTCCACCAGAGATCTCCCTGGGTGAGGGCAGAGCTCCTCTTTTCCAGGTCCTGCCCACCCAGGCATGCCTGCCAGCACTAGCAGCCAGGCAAAGATGAGTCCTTTCCCTCTCAAGGAGAGGTGGGAACATCAGCAGGGCTGGGACAGCAGATGGGCAGCAAGGAGCCTCTTGCCTTCTGGGCTTCTTCGTGCTTCTCAAAGTTGACAAACCCGAAGCCCTTTGAGCGGCCAGTGTTGTCCATCATGACTTTGACACTCAGTGTCTTTCCTGCAAGAGGAAAGGAAAGTATTCATCCAAAGAAGGGTGCCCACTGAGCAGCGCTATGCTTGGCAGACAGCCTGAGGTACCAGTCTAGTGAAGACAGCAAACAGCTGTGGCAGCATGAAACAGGCGAGGCAGGAACAGGAAGCTGTGCATGTCAGTGAGTGTGATCCCTCCTAGCCTGGATGCTGCTCTTATTGCTCTTGGCTTTTCATTTTCTCCAGCTAGTTCACCGAGTTTCTTTGGCCAGATGTTCCCATCTCCTTTGCACATGAACACATATACTGGGTTCATACGAAGGGTATTACAAGTGACCTGAGCTAATACTGGCCAAGCATTGGGCAGCATGGTCCATAGGTTGACACCACAGTAAGCCCTGACACAAGGCATCCTCTAGTAATGAACTAAACTGAAAAGACTTTTGTGCTTTAAATTCAGACTCAACATCTTATTCCCAGGGCTCCTATAACCAGACAGCATGTTGGTTTAAAGACATTTCAAAAACTAATAAACCAACCAAAAAAGAAAAAAGGCAAAACACCACTTTTGTTACCCAAGAAAATAAAAAACTTTTTTCCAGGACAGAATTTCTTACAATTTATCTTTCACCACAGCAGGAAAGTGCATGCAATGTCATGACAACTTAAGCCACTGAGGTCCTTTGGTGGGGTGGTGTTTAAGCAAGTCAAACCCCATGGAGAGAAGGGCCTTGGTATTCAGTTTGCTTTGCAGTTGCCCCAACTCCAGTTTATCAGACACTCTGCTTCAACAACTGTACTCACCAAACCTGGAGAATATTTCCCGCAATCTGTCATCATCCATGTCATCCCCAAAGTTTTTGATGTAGACGTTGGTGAACTCCATAGCCCGAGCCCCAAACTCTGCCTCACGCTCTTTGCGGGATTTGAAATGGCCAACAAACCTGCAGGAAACAAGGAAAGGGGCCTGAAACTCTCCTTGTCCCCTGTAGAGGGAAGATGGACATAGGCGCATGTCTCAGTACATGCCAAAAGAGATCCCATCACCTCAGGCCATGCTTTGCTCACCCATAAACCCACCACGTTTCACATCTGGCAACTTTGGCATGTCCCACTCTGGGGTTCCTCTACCCATACCTCACTTCACACTACTGAAACAGGGAGAGTGGTAACACAGGGCATAGCCTCATGCTGGGGATGTCACTCTAGGAGACCCCCAAAGAATGCCACAAAGTGCCAGCTCTCTTTCCTCCAAGGTATCTCCAAGCTGCTTGCCTCTAGAGGCAGGACTGTAGAGAATAAGGTGATGCAATGTAAGCAGAGAGCTGAAGAACAACAAAACCTCTTCCTGCTCAGATTATCTGATGCTGACAGCCCAGATAAGAGGACTTGTTACACTCCCTCAGCACTAACACATAGCCCAGGGCTGCACTCCTTCCCCACTGCCAGGAATGGCTCCAAACCACTATCACACTTCCACCAGCATCGACCACAAGTGACTCACTGGCCTGGAAAGCAGCAAAGCTCCCAAGCTCCCATGCCCAGCATGGATGGATAGGAAAAGGGAAGGGGGGAGGGGGGGGAAAGTGAGAAAGCAGGTGGCAGCCCAAGCAGGGCAGGCATTTGCTCCAAGGCATGCACCAGGGCAAGGGAGGAGCAGAGCCAAGTGCAGAGCTGAGGAGATACTCTCCTGCACTTACACCTTCCTGTCGTTGAGCAACATCCCATTCATGGTGTCAATGGCTCGAGTTGCTGCCTCGTGAGTCTCAAAGTGAACAAAGCCATAGCCACGGGATCCATTTTCATCACAAACCACCTACAAATGCAGAGCAGGGAGGACAAAAAAGACAGACCCTGGTTTTCTCCATGCTTGCCCACAAGTCGCAGGAAAACCTACCCTCATTTTCAGGGGCTTTTACCCAACCTGACTTCCTGCTGTGGTTGAGCTGATTGAAATGCTGGCAGCAGGTCAAGGAGCCAGGCAAGAACTCTGCCCCAGGGCTGAGCAGGGCCAGATGTCATGCTTGGGACAAGGTGGTTGCCCTCCAGCACCCAGTGCTTTGTATGATGCCCAGGAGCTTGCAGTTCACCAAGACCCAAGTGTCCTTGATGAGCTCAGACAGGACAGCACACAAAGTGTCTCCACAGGGACTGGAAAGAAGCAGGAGGAAAAGCCCCTGTTCCCAGGGGAAACACAACAGGGCCTTTCAGCTTCAAAGCCGGTGGGAATTTAGAAGGAACTTTGTAGGAAGCAGAATGAAATAGTGAATTTCAGCTGGCTGGAGCATGCTGCCAAGAACTCAGGACAGCTCTGCAGCAAGCCCGTTCCTGCAGGGCCCATGGGCATGTTTACCTTGCATGACAGGATGTTTCCAAAGGCAGAGAAGGTGTCATACAGGGCTTTGTTATCAATGGAGTCATCCAGATTCTTGATGAAGACATTTCCAACCCCTGACTTCCTGAGCCCAGGGTCCCTCTGGGACCACATGATGCGGATGGGACGGCCTTTGATCACCTCAAAGTTCATGGTGTCCAGGGCTCGCTCAGCTGGCAAAGAAGTGAAGACAGGAGAAAAGTCACAGAGAGAGATTCCCTTCACATCCTACAGCAGCTGAGATGAATACAGGAACCAGAGATACTGGTGGGCAGGGGCCTGTTAACCTAAATGAGACCAGCAGCTCTGCCTCTCAGGCAGCAGGGACTGCTCTCCTATCCTCCAGCCACACCACTCCTTCCTTTTTATTTTTCTCCTCTTCAAAGCATGCCTGACTCCGAGGAGATCATCCATTTCACTGCTAGCTCTAGTTTGGCAGATGCCCAACTCATTTATCCAGTAAGGATTCTGGTCTCCAGGGCAACTAACCCAACACCTTCCCATCATTGCTGCCTCGCTGCAGCACGAAACACCTTTTGGTTACAGAACTGTGGCACCTCCCAGGAGAGGAGCCTGTCTTCATGCCATGAGCCTGTGGGCAGCTGGGTGCCCCAGGGAAGGGCAGAAGAGGGTCTGGTGCCCCTTCTCTATCAGCTCATGGAGGGAGGTGACTTTTGCAAGTCACCTTCCTCCCCCTTCAATCCCAAAACCCAGCTGTTGGATCCATTCCAGGCACCTAAGAAAAGATAGGAGTGGGATGGATCATCAACATCAGCATAATATTGTCAAAGCCTCAGCAGCTGATGCATCCATTCAAGACAACTGCTCCCTCCTTTTCCACCACCTGCCCTCCCACCACTTGCACACCTCAAGTCCCTGTTGCAAGGCAGCTCCTCAGGGTTGTGTTACTGAGAACATACCATCCACAGGCTGCTGGAAGTTGATGTAGGCGTAGCCCAGGGATCGGCGTGTGGCAACATCCCGACAAACTCGGATAGACATGATGGGCCCAGCAGGAGAGAACTTCTCGTAGAGCATGGCTTCAGTCACATCCGGGTGGAGGTCTCCCACATAGAGAGAGGCTAATGGGTAGCCAGGGCCACTAGCGTTCATGGTCAACCACAAAGCTCAGCTGTGGAGGGAGACAGACCTGAGGCTGCAGAGCACAGGTTTCAGACTGTATTCACCAACCACAGACTTATACTGGGGCTGGCCTCAATGCAGCAGTGCAAGCCATGCCCTTCCCACCAGCAGTGGTAGGATTAGGAATGACCCAAGGGTGCTACAGGTTCCAAATTCTTCATGGACATTTTGATATTGGTGCAAAAGCAGAGGTAGAGCGATCTGCACATCACAGCCCTTGCACTCAAAAGGAGTGGCCAGAGGGACACATCACACACCCCAATTTACACCTTTCAGCATTCAGTCTCCAGGAGAAATAAGATGGGAGTTTACTTCCTCAGAGGTGAAACAGCCCTTCTCCACACAGACTTCCATTTTAATTGCTCCTTACTAGCTCCCTCCAACCAGAGGAAACCTGAGGAGCATAGGTTTGCTTTGCTACAGGCGCTGCCCTGCTAGGGAAGCAGCTTCCCACCAGCAGCCCACACTACAATCATCTTCATCTCTAACAAGACAAACACATTTTTTTAGCTAGCCTTTTCCAGTTCATCATCTTGCTGATGAGGCCCCAAGGCAGAAAAACTGATGCTCAATTTCTCACTGGTTTAACTAGGTATAAAGTTGTATGTGAAGGTGCCAGTCACTGCTTGAAACCCCCACCAAGGTACAGCCCAGAAAAACAGAAATGCAATTCTGGCCCTGAAAGCTTATAAACCCATTTTTGGAGGTCTTACCTTAAAGATCAAAAGCCCCAAGACACTCGTTAAGAAACCCTGTGGTTGCCCAGAGGAAAGGTGCATTAGAAAATCAAAGAATCATAGAAAGGTTTGGATTGGAAGGCACACTAAAGACCATCTCATTTACACCTCCCTGCCATGGCCAGGGACACCTTCCACTAGACCAGGCTGCTCAAAACTGCATCCAAGCTACCCTTGAGCACTCAAAGACCAGTTACCACCAAGAGCCATGCACCAGCTCCGTCAGACAGCCCTGCCCCATGAAGCCCTCAGGCCCTCACAGCAGAACAGACACAGGCTGAGGGAACAAACTCAGCTCTCCTCAGTGGTTAGCAGGGCAAGGGGCGAGGAGAGGGGAGGAGGAAGGCAGCGCGGTGAGGAGCAGGGCTCCGGCCCCAGGAGCGGTGAGGACCAGCCCCGGTGCGACCCAGCCCCAGAGCCCCTACGCCCGGCCAAGGCGAAAGGCTAAGCACACGGAGAGCCAGCGGCGGGGCAGAGCCCCCTCCACCGGCAGGGACCCCCACCCCGGGGCAGCGGGACCCCGGCTCCACACTCACGCCGAGCGCTCCGGTAGGCTCGGCTCGTAGCGCAGCACCACTCCGGTTACCGCCTCCGGTTACCGGCACCGGCTGCCTCTTCCCGTGGCGGCGCCGTGGGCGGGACAGGCTGCCCCCACCCCCTCCGCCTTCTCCGCCCTCCGCCAGCTGCGGCTCGGCCCCGCCCCGGGCAGTGCAGCGCTAGCGTCGCGCTAGCCCCCAGCCCGCGGAGCTGAGGAGTTTGGGCAGAAGCAGCAGCTGCACCTCCCGATTTCTGGATCTGGCGGCGGGGCTGCTCCCCGCGTCTCTTGGGGCTTTCCGCACAGTAACGGAAGGAAACGGGGCTACGTTTTGTCCTTGAGCGCTGACAACACTTGCCAGCGCTGCGTGTCCCACCCACCTACCTTCGGGAAATCACCTGCGTTCTGGTGGGTAATTCCCTGAAGTTAATAAATCCAGGGAGAAGCCGGTGAGACCTTTATAATCACTGAGTCAAACTGTTAACAACCACTGCCAGGTCACCACTAAATCACGTCTCTCAGCACCACGTCTACACATCTTCTCAATCCCTTCAGGGATGGTGACTCCACCACTGCCCTGGGCTTCACAAACCTTTCAGAGAAGAAACTTTTCCTAATGCGCGACCTAAGCCTTCCCTTGAACAATATGAGGCCACTTCCTCTTTACAAATCACTTGTTACTTGGGAGAAGAGACAAATCCCCACCTCACTCCAACCTCCTTTCAGGGAATTGTGGAGAACAAGGTCCCCTGAGCCTCCTCTTGTCCAGACTAAACAACTCCAGTTCCCTCAGTCACTTCTCACAAGACTTGGCTTTAGACCCTTCACCAGCTTTGTTGCCCTCACTGTTGTTCTTGGAGTGAGGAGCCCAAAACTGAACCCAGTATTTGAGATGCAGCCTCACCAGTGCTGAGTACAGGACAATGCCTGTCCTAGTCTTGCTGGCCACTCTACTGCTGATCCAAGCCAGGATGCTATTGGTGTTCTTGGCCACAGTGTTGCCTTGTATTCAGCTAGCTGTCAACAAGCACCCCCAGGTCCTTTCCCACCAGGCAGCTTTAGGCACTTATGTGCTCTCAAACTCCACAGCAAGCTCCCTCAACACCCAAGAGACCCACAGGGTACAGAACCTGGTCCATGCCATCGCCTTTTGTCTGGATGGGGTGTTGTAAGGCCACTTCGATCCAGAGATCACTCCCTAGCTGTGCTGGGTGTACTGGCACATGTCCAAGGGGTGATGATTTGTCATTAAACAACTTGCTGTGCAGCTGAAAAGCTGGATGAAAGAGCACAGAAACTATGGAGCAGCTCCACCAGCAACTTTCCCAGAAGGGCTCATTTCAGCTGGACTCATTCCTTGGTTATGTTGCCTCTGTTCCCACACTTTAAAGCAGGAAAGCTAGTGCTGCAGTACAAGTGTCTCATGTTGATGTCAGCTGAACAGGTCTGCTGGATTTAATGAAATAAGTGATTCCTCTGCTGCCATGAAGTCCTTGAACACAGCTCAGGAGACACACCAGCCTGCTCCAGGCAGCACACACCACATAGCACCAAAGTCCCATGAGAAAACTAATCCAAGCATGGTTGCTCAGCTCCACTCCACCCTGTACTCAGAGGGGGCAGCTGCAGTGCTAATCAGGGGAAATCTTCCCTTCCAAAGAGCCTTCTGATAGTTTCCATAATGAATCACCTGGCCCAGGGTGAGATGAGCATCAGTTCCAGGAGTGAGAACCTGCAGCAGCACCAGTTAGATCGGTTAAAGCCGGAGAGCATACCCAGATTCTTACTGTGGGTGGGGCAGCTGCAGTGCCTCTTCTCAAAATGACAGAATTACTTGGAAAATCAAGATATTCCCCTAACTCATCACTGCTGCAGATCCATCTCCTGGGCTCATTTCCCCTAAGAGACAGTAGTGATGGGAGATGCCATCTGAAAGAACTGAGGCAGGGTAAGTGCTCTATAAAGAGGAAGAGCTAGCAGGAGCTGGGATTTTTTCTTCTCAAGAGCTGACACTGTCACTGTACGAGTCAGACTGGCAGTTAACGTGCTATAAAATTTCAGAGGAGGCTTGTCCATAAAGGCTGAAGAAAGTGACAAAGTAGCAATAATTACAGATACAAGCAGAGATACTGCCATTTAAAAGCATGGCACAGATGAGATCAGTGCTTGATGAGCAGCTAGGCAGATTTTGGCCTAACTCCTTTGTAGCAGTCAATCAAAAGATGTCAAGTGACTCTACCCACAGAGCACAGCTCTGTATCATCTCACTGCAGGAGCAAGAGAAGCTCTGAGAGTACAAAGGACACTTTGACCCCAACCAACATCCTTGGTGCATTGAGCTGAGTGGTATCAAGCAGCCTGGCTATTGCTACCTTCCTCTTCAAGCACTCCTCTCCAGTAAGACACCTCCACTTGCAACATCTCTTTGCCCCGCCAGCAGTGCTCCTGCCCACCATCAGCTCAGAGGTACCAGCAGAGAGGGCCAACCCTGCACCCACAAATGCCTTTACAGCAGTCCCTGAGGAAAAAGCTTTAAATGTAACCCAGAGACTTTTCTCATGTACGGTGTGTTCAACCTCACAACATGCAGTGACTCATGGCAAGTTAAATAAATATTTATAGTTGCATTTCTTTTAAGTCCTGTAATACAAGTATGACCTTAACAAACACGAGGAGAACCAGTATTTTCTACTACAAATCTGGGAGGGTGTGTGTGTGGAAGTCTCTATGCAAAGGAATGAGTAATTAAGTATTCGGAAACCACGAATCAACTCAAACAATCTACGATCTGTGCATTTAGTAAGTGGTGATTTTACTACCACAAGTTTTTGGCCACTAGCACAGCAAAGACAACAGACACCAACAACTGATAAAATTTTTTTTTTATTATCCACTTCTGAATTCTTTTACACTTTCCTGATTATTTTGTGTAAGGTGAAACTAGAACTGTTTAAAAGACATACACAAATCTAGTACATCAATAACCAGGTATTTCTTTTTGCTATACTATTCTCACAACCACGTGTGTGCTAGGCAATAGAACCGTCACAGAAGCAAACTTTAGGCAGAATACTGGTCAGTAAAAACAAAGCGAGAAGAGCTACCAGATATACAGACAGGCTCGGTTCCACATTCACTACTGCATTTATCAAGCGCCAAGGATGAACTGCACAATTTGTTCAGCTAGTAGAGGGGAGTTTTAAAATCAGTGCATGAAATTCTCTTCAGCAGACAGATGGACAGACAAACAGATGGAGCCTATACCTAAGTGGAATGTGAAGGCAGGGGGATGATACCGCAAGACGAATAGGTGACTATTCCTAATCTCTTCCACTGCATTATTCACGCAACCCTTACTAGGTTTTATTTAATGGGACATTCAAACATAACTAAGTGAGGATGTTTAGAGCTCAAATATTACAAGGTACAAGCGTTACAAATGTGTAGGTCTGCATTCCAGTACAATAAATGGGAAAACCTGAATATTTGAGCCAGGTTCTGGTACTACCAAAAAATGGCAGGCAAGGGCTGAAGACTGCACTGGCAGCTCTCAAACATCCAAGAGAAACCTGTCCTCAAGCAGGTCTCACCCACCATCCCAACATCACCTGTCATCAAAGAAAGGATGATGCCTATGTGGGAGCCTAAAGTTGATTTAATGGAGTTTAAACAGGTGACAGGGTCAAGGATGAACAGTGTTCAATGGGAGAAAAATTTCTACAGAGTCAACTTAAAGATGGCTCAGTGGATTACTTCAGAAGTTTTCAGGATAAACTCAAAATAGGAATACCATGGAGATTTTGATTCACCTAAGAGTAAAGTAATGCAAAAGTGGCAGATCCCTTCATGGTATCACCCAAACTAATAAGGCCATTCAAAAAATTGAATCTTCTCCTATTGCAAGTCCATGGTAGTGAACAAAGAATTCTCACTACTGAAGAATATCTAAGGTATAATTAGGTAAGTTATTGCTGTGGGAAGGGGCTGAGTCATGCATGTTGTATGAGCATGAAAGCACTTTGAGAAGTCAAATCCCAGTTATCTGCCAGTGTAAAGAGTTTGGAAATCAAGCTGCTAACTCCCCCATTACCCTCCTCCCCAACACAAACCCCATGCCCAGAAAAGACAGGATTGACAAAGTGAGCTTTTGACTGCAAGCGGTGCCTCAGGCTCGGTTACAAATGTTGACAGAGTGTGCCTGTTGAACTAATTCAAAGCAGTGTTACTAACTGGAATGCCAAACATTGGATTGTTTTCCTTCCATGCCCCAGTGTCACAATAGAATCTCTATAACTTTCTGTACAACTTTACAACAGAATTGTACTTCGACTCTTTTGGTGCCAAATTAAACTCACCAGAGTTACATAATTGATGTCTACTTTTCTACCAATAAGAGTTTTGCAAAGTCAATTGCAATCACAAAACCCATAATCACAGTGTTGAGTTAAAAATATAAACACGGTAATCCTAACTGTAAGTGTTGGTACTAGGAAAGTTCGGAATGCCATTGGAATAACCGACCTCCGCTTGAACTACACAGAACACCAACCAACTGCTTTTACCCCACAGACAGTTTTTGCTACGTTGAGGTTGTGAAAGTCGATGTACTATTCTTTTTGCTTGTCGCACAAAGGGATATATGTGTAGGATACAGGGTGACATTGAACACAGAGTGAAGCGTGACAGCCATTAGTTCTCTCCCTCCCCGGCATCCCCTTCATCTCCCTGGTTTTCCGACGTCCATAGCTGTAAGAAAACACAAACACGTTTACGCTGCAAGCATGCAGTTAATTACAGTTGTCAGCAAAGTGAAGTCAGTGTAATTGGCAGTGTCTCTGCAATTTTCTCAGCTAAAGAGCAATACAGAACTGTACTTAACAATAAAGTTAAAAGAAAAATGAACTTGAAAATGAGAGGAGGAGAAAAAGTAAAAAGCCAGCACAAGTTTGTGAGCTCAGTATTAAGCTGGCTGTTGAGAACAGGCAAACTCCACTTTGGGTTACAAAATGCTGAGTTTGTTACAGTGGTTATAAGTAGTAATTTCCTAGTTTAAACAAGCAAGTCCAACTGGTCTGGTTACAAAAAGCAGTGCTGGGAAGACTTGCAGGTAATGCCTCAGAAAAGTCTTCAAATGGCACAGAACTACCTAAGCCTTCAGATGTTGAGTTGTACTTGGTGGAATCTAGCAACCTAAAGGAGTAACAGTGCCCAGTGCCCCAAGATACTTACAGTGAGGTTGTCCCTAAGCAGCTGCATGATCAGAGTGCTGTCTTTGTAGGACTCTTCATTCAGCGTGTCCAGCTCTGCTATCGCTTCATCGAACGCCTAAAAACATGCAAGACAAACCACTTTCACACTCCACTCCCTGAATTCACTTCTGCATACACAGAGCCTACAATTTGCAACATTACTAATCAAATTCTGTGATAAAAGCTTCTGCTGTTTTTCTCTCCCACCAAGAGAAGGACTATGAGTACTAGATCATTAGACAATCAGTGGGAAAACACAAGTCTTCAGAGGGGGTTCAGATTAAAGCTCAGAACAACTTAATTTCCATGCCAATACCAAATACTGAAGAGGCAAGTGCACCCTCCATCATACTGCAGAATGATCAACACAACTTGAAGTCAGGTTTAAAAACAACAGTTAAAAGCAATACTTTAAAATTAAAAATGAAGGTCTCACTAGTCTAAATTGTCAGTAAAAGACAAAGGAACCATTAAGTTGATATATATATATATAAATAAACACATATTTTACATAAGCAGTCAAGGAAAATGGAAGAGAAGGGTTTTTTTCCACAGTGGGATGAAAGGTCTTGGATTTCTTTTTAAAATAGCACAGGAAATCAGGTATGTTCCACTAGAGATTAATGAAGCCACTCTTCCCATCGATCTGTTACACATGAAAGCCCATGCTGCAGTCTGAGAGCCCAGAGCCATGAATAAGTGCTATTTCTTCATTCAGGTTTCAAACAGATGTAAGCATATTAACTGAAGAAAGAGAAACGGCAGCATTTTACACAGAAAAACATCACTTTGTTACAAAGGATTACTGAAGCGCATATTACGAACACAAAGATTCACCTAATGCCTTATTATTCAAGTCACTAGCAGATGATTTTCACAGATGCAAAAAGCTCTTTTTACAAGGCTCTAATCCTATTTCAGGGAGAAGGCTAAGACAAAACTGACTAGCTATTTGTTTGGCACAAGCCATCACAGGAGCTCTTTTTTGGTCTCTGGAGACAGAGGCACATACAGACACAGATCCACAAGGACGTTTAGAGGGCTACGATCAGTTACAAAGATGACACCATGAATTTGCTCAAGCGTTCAACTTTAAATATTTCACTTTAGAAGTGCTAAATTAATTCCAAGTGTTTCAAATTTGACACAAGTGTATTCTAAGAGAATTACATGGACATTAAGAGGCCCTTTGCCCCCCCTTTCATGGCATCAACTGCACTAGCAAATTAGCTTTTCTTAAAGCTAAGCTAGTCTAGCTAACTAACTTACCTGAAAACATGTTATGGTGACAATAAAGATGATAGCATTTTTAAGGAATTTGATACAAAAAAGCATAACCATCTACAAAGTGCTACAGCAACCATGTAATCATCTCCTTAGCCTCCACAGAAGTTGGCAATATGGAGAGTCTGCTTACCGTCTTTGCCAGATTACAGGCTTTTTCAGGAGAATTTAGGATCTCATAGTAGAAGACAGAGAAATTTAGAGCCAAACCAAGTCGAATGGGGTGTGTTGGCTGCATCTCTTTCTTGCTAATTTCAAATGCCTCCTGGTAAGCTTGTTGAGAGTTTGCTACCGTTGCTGCAAGAAGTAATTACAATCATATTAATACACAGTACATCACTGTATTTCATGGAGGAAGCTATTATATTCTTGGTTATTGTGTCACCAGAAATTCATACAATTGCGTAAGTACAGATGCTTTCTTCACTGTTTTTAGATGTAAAAGCTTACCACTGGCTGAGCTATTAAGGCAGAAACATTTGTTCAGGTAAAGCTTTGACGTACAGAAATTTAGTTCAACATTTTAATGGACACTAAAAATGAAATGTATTCAAAACAAATTCCAACCTCTCTGAATGTTCACAAGCTCTACCCAATACAAAGCGTACTGTGATTACTCACTCACCTCCAGCCTAACTAAAGTAGTAGTTCTGAAGAGTAAATCCAGACAAAACTGTATGGGGAAGGAGAGGTATCTGAACTACCCTTTTAAATTGAAGGAAACATTCAGCAGCTAGGTCATGAATTTTGCATTTCAGTTTGGGGTTTCAGAGAGAAGTCAAAAGAACCTTCCTGGCTAATGGGTAACAATAAGCTCCAGAATGGCACCATAATAAGTTTGCAAGACATGGACTACATCAAATACTCACTGGGAACGCAGGCACAGTTCACCAGTGCTTTACCATTTAAGCATTAATTGGCTTACGATCCAATATCCCATATTTGCATGCAGAAAGCTTGCAAACAGCGAAGACTTGTGAGCTAAATTCATAGTTTAAACAAGAAATGATGGGAACAAAGCATTTTCCATATTAAAAAAACACATTTTCCAGCAAAGGGATTTTACACCGCCAAACATGCTTGAAAGTCAGGGGCTGCAAGCAGAATTTGCCTCATTTGATGAATGTCAATCACTGCTATTAATTTCACTGAAATCTTTCTCTACAAGTGACTTGCACTGCACCTGTCTTCAACATTACAGAGCAGTAGTGAAAAGAAATATACTTCATGTTAGGGGAAAAGAACACAAGTATTTTTTATACTTTATTCTGCTTGTCCCCCAGCAGAATGAGAGATTTCATCTCTACTTACTTTGCTTATTGTCCCCAGATGCCACCTCTGAGAGGTATCTGTAGTAATCACCTTTCATTTTCAAATAGAAGACCTTGCTTTCTGGCTGTGTGGCATTGACAATAAGGTATTTATCCAGGAGTTCCTGAGAAAGCAAACATTTTATTTTCCCCCAGGTAACAAAAATAATGTCTGAAACAGCCTTTGTTACAATGGTAACCACTAACTGTTAAAACATTAATAATGACTTATGTATAATCACTTTGCCTATTGCTTTCTCAACTCAGGAAAAAAAAGAAGAGAAAATACTTGTAACTTAATCCTGAAAATCAGGATTAAGTTGAGGCTATTAATTAATTGAGGCTATCCACAATTCACTCCTGCAGAATCTAATGGCCATCAGGGCTTAAGACTAAAAATTTTGCCTGAAATACACTGACACACAACAACATCCACAATTAAGCTAATGAAAAGCAGCAGCTTGACACTAGCACAAGTCTGGTCACTTTTCCTACCACAAACCTGAATTCTATAGAGCAGTGAAATTATCCACAATAAACTGCTTCCATCTGCAACTGCAGCTGAAAAGCTGAAGAGTGGCAGTCAGCACATGTCAGAAAGACATGCAAAGACTAAGAGCTACAGCTCTGGACTGATCTTTAGGAAATTGAACAGCAATAAAAAGAATGCCTAAATGAAAGAAATAGCAAAATTGTTTTGGGGGAAGATGTACACACCTTCTCCATTCAAAAGAAGTACTAAACAAGCCTCAGGATGTCAGCACTCATTGAGGGAAGAATTTAAATGGTAGGCCTTCTAGCAGTACTCATGCCAGTGCCCCAGACAGACCTAAATTTGCTCATGGTGACCCCCAGTCAGCAGCCTGGGGTCTTCAACACTGCCTTGTTTGCTTCTTTCTATTAAAAAAACATAAATGCTCTTTTGTAACAAATGAAACAAACTCCATGACTTAGGAGCTAGAACTGGACCCCAGTATGAGGCTATGCACAATTATTCCCCTGCTAATGTGCTGCAGTGTCTACAGCTCTAGTAAGACTCCTTAAGGCTCTCTGAAAAATGCTGCAGTACTAACTATTGTTATTTTTGCTGTTGGATTATTACCAGAACATCATTGCAGATATCCTGCAATTCAGCCTCAATCTTCTCACGATATTCTCTTCCCATCTGCTGTTTCTTCTCATTCCTCTCTGTTTTCTGTTCAATGCTGGAAATTACACGCCAGGACGAGCGACGAGCACCAACCACATTCTTGTAGGCAACTGAGAGTAGATTCCTTTCTTCATTGGACAGTTCATGTCCTTGCTCAGTGACAGCCTTCATAGCAGCAGCCATGTCATCATAACGCTCAGCCTGTTCAGCCAGTTTGGCTTTCTGTACCAACTCACTTTTATCCATGGCTCTCCTGTAATTAGCAGGGAATAAAAATAGAGGAAAAACATCCCTTGATTGTCTGCACTGTAGAAGTTCATGCTGAAGGGTGAAGCAGAACTCAAGTCGCTAGTAAGTGGATAATCTATCAGCTCTAATAAAGTAATAGGAAGGGTTACTTTTAAGCATTTATTTCATCTTTTGCCAAATATCTATCATTTCTATCTGTAAGATTTAAACACAACCCTGAAGATGTGTAAGAATTATTCTTCAAAACACAGCAAAATTCACACTGGCATTAAGCACAGCACATCAGCATGTTCCCTATACAAACCTCTCCCCTTTCCTATACTGGCCACAGCTCAGCCTGGGAGATCCTGCATATTCTAACCCTGAAACCACCAGTTTTGCTTGGGTGTGGGGTTTTCTTGTTTGTTTGTTTTCTCCCCACTACTGTACAACAGCAACTACTTAGGAGCATTGAGGCTCTGGACAGCTCCTCCTGACACTACAGATTTTTCACACACTAGAAGAGGAGATGTGTCTGTGAGTTTAAATAAACCATACCCAGCAAAGCTGCAGTTGTTGGCAACTATGAAAAGTAGATTTAGACTGTTCTGCCAAAACCCTGGTTTTATATATGCATACCTATAAAGGACAATTTGCCACAGCTAGGGTGGCTATAGTCATCTCAGGTTTTCAAAACCTTTTAAATAACACTGACATTTGCTAAACCTGAATGGGACATGGCCCACATGAGGGTCACTGCTGCAAAACTAATTGCTTATATGGAAGCAACTTGTTTATCATTTCTGTTAATGCAGTTTAGCAACTGAAGCCAAGAAAGAAACATCACATGACCAGAAGGCCTCTGAGGAGCTTAAGCATTGAAAAAATGAAACTAGTAAGGAACGTATCAGTGAGGCAGCTTGAGTGTTGCTTACTTCTACAAGACAATGCTAGCATATCATTACCTCAGTCAGTGGGCTACCAATCTTACACTCAAGCACCTAGGGGCAGGTTCACAGGAGAACTTAAACAAGTGTATTTATCAAAGTAAGTGGACCTCAATACCTCACAAACTCCCAGATACCCCAAATTCATCTGTAAAATTTCTCCAGGTGGGTAGGTTCACTTTTGGATAGACTCAAAACTCTAATTCTTGTCAGCACTGAACAAGGATGTTCCTCTCCTACTGCCTAAAGCCTTAGGACTCTTACTGTCCAGATAAGAAGTTTTCAGGCTCAGACCTAACAGCCTAAAACCAGCTTCTGAAAGAACAATAAAAAGCAAACAAGAATAGTAAGTTTCACAGGTTTCTCTTTATTAGCCAAGCATCTACAGGCCTATTAGACAGAGCCAACAGGCTGAAAGTGATTGCTGTAGCCTTTTCCCTGGGTCTCTGCTTTGAACACCCCAGTCTGACAAACTCCTGATGGAGAACATCTCACATACACTGTTCAGCTTGTATTTTAATCCAGGTATCACCTACCACACTGTAATACAGTGAAACCAGGCCCCATACTAAATCCTCAACCAGGTCAATGAGATGCAGACCCAAATTCCCATCATGTGTACAATGCTTCAGAGTTTCCTACTGCCAAAGACAGAGTCCTAACTACGAAATTATTTTGGGATGAATGTATCCAATTCCTTCAGTTGAAGATACTCCATTTTAACAAAAAAAAAATTACCCACGATATTAAGTCAAATATTGTTATTTCACATCTAAGGTCTTGAAGTAAATCCAGCAATCAAATGCCCTACCTACTATATATTTGCAAGTCACACATCTGCTTGTGTTTGATCCTTTGTGGATCTAACCTAATGCATCCATCCATGTAAGGCCCTCAGTAAAGACATACAATGCTAAAACCAGCCTCCTGTAAGGAGATTTGTGGCAGACTTTTAAGTACAGTTGGGCTGCAGTTCAGTTCCATTTCAAATACTGTGTTTAAACTAGTGGATTCTGACACTTATTAAAAGGTGACACAGACTTCAGACTGAAGTCCTCAACAAGACAGACTGACTGTGGGCAGCAGTGTAGCAAGTTTCTGTAAGTCATGATTAATTTGACTGACTTCCTCAAGTGGCTTTTACTATGAGGATATATTGACATTGGCTTTTGCAGACTTATCAAAATAGCTCCTGAGAATGAAATGGCATTAGTGGAGTTTGTGATGTGAATTTTTTTCTCCCTACTCCAAGGTGTATCTTAGTACTGATACATAACAAGCCTAATAAAACCATCAGACCATTTACCATAGGGAGAACCAATTCCACTTTTCACTGTCACATCTATCAAACCTTGTAAACCATTCCCTTAACTCAGCACCCAATTTAGACTATGTGCTTAAAACAGGAAGTAATTTCTGAGTGGCATTTTCCTACCCACTCACTAAAACCTGCACATGAACAAAGTACACCTGAAGAATGCTTTTTGTGTCACAAAAGCCAACTTGAAATAACAGGGCATTTAAACAGAACATTTTCAGAGCAGTTCTATTTCCTCACAGTCTGCCCAGCTTCTAGAAGCATTTCTATTGCAACATTCTTATCTTCTCCTCTTCTCTGTATGGAATGTGACTGTTCTGTAGAAAAAGCCTGCTGCTAAGTCCAGAGCAAGTGGCTCCAACAGAGTTTACATTTTGCCACTGAAAGGTCAGTTTTATCTTTGATCTGCACTTTGCCAATAGTGGTCTCATCTGTAGAGAAGTCATCTGTGCAGAACTGTTTACAAACACAGAGTTTAGTTTAGAAATGGCACACTCACTGACATATTTGTCTTTGGATAGAAGTAATTTCACGCAGTCAATGAGTTCGCATAAGGACACATGAAGGAAATCACAAAGGGAACTGCAAATGCATAAAGACCTAGTGGATAAAAGAGATCCAGAAACCAGTTTAACTTATCAACTATACAGGCAAAACACCAACACAAAGCATGAGAATGTTGTTTCTCATCAAACAGCTTTCCTCACTAATGTAATTTATGCACATCTTAGATGTAACTCAAACTGGTTACTGAAGATGGAGTTCCTTAGAACTTCACTGGCTTAGTTTTGACTTAAGAATTCAGTATACAAGGGCCCGAATTGTTTAATTAATCTTAGTAGGTTTGCTATGAAACACAAAGTACTATTCAATAACATGGATTTAACTTCAATGCAGTAGGAAAACCATTGCCCACACCAGAATTATCTGCAGTAGACAGCAAGCCTACCATTATTTTGTTCACAGGGTGCTGCATAGAGGAACACTTAAAATCCTTGTTTGATTCTCCGTTGCTTACCTTGTTAGAAGCTTGGAGAGAGCTTTGCAGAGCTATGCTGGCTTGAGCTCCAAAAGAGGGAAGTGTTTGCCAGAAGGAAAAAAGATACAAGGAAAGGAGTGATGTTTGAAAAGGCAAAGAAGCAACTATCAGTTATAACTGGTCCCTCCCATAGAGGAGATGAAAGCCACACTCTAACAATGGATCAGTGTGCCACAGTCTGAAACAAGCAAAGCCTACAGCTAAAAATACTCCTAGGCCACAAACAGAAGCCATCTCACAAAGGTTACCTGCAGCTAGGAGCAAAACACAGAGGTGATGTACAGGAGGCCAACAGGAATGATCTATTTTCTAAGACTAATGGAGCCATGCCATGTTGGCAAGGGGGAGAGAGGGAAGATGGAATAAGAAGCAGAGACGTGCAGACCACAGCCATGGAGGAGTCCTGACAGCTGTTCATTCTAAGCAGAAGATTCTCATATTAGACGTGTTAATACATTTCAAACTCTTAAGACATTGTCTTCTTCAGAAGCTGTCAAATCACAACCCAATAGCCCTCCAAAATGAAGTGGCTGGACACTATTTGCAGTAAGGAATGTCAACTACTAGCCAGTAGTCACAGCCACTTAGTACCAGCTGCTAGACATCAAAACCACCCTAAATCCCACATAGCAAAATGTAGTCATTCTTTTATTATTCTTTTTTTCTCTTTCTCCCATACAGCCTAGAGTTTTTTCAATCTCTCTTGCCAATGCACAATAGCATGTATGCAAGTACTAAAAATTAAAAGTGCTTATCTCCCACCCCCAGCAAAGCTTTACATCTGTGAGGACAAGACTCTGACAGATATTACAAACCTTCACACGTAGAGGTCAGAACCTGTAAAACACATCAGTTTGTAACTGCCTTGTTACTTCCAGTGGAAAATCCAGTAAGGGGATGGTATGACCATCCTGGGAACAGCACCTGAAGTCAGCACACCCACAGATCTTTCAGGAGTGGCTGGACATACGGCACTGGAAGTTTACATCTCAGTAACAGCAAAGGAGTAAAGCATACAGATAATGTTCTTCAGCAGGAGCTTGAGAACTACACCTTACTGCTCAGCAGTTCCTACAGCTGCTCCATAGCCTTTATTGTTTCCCATCTCGATGAGCTGTTTAGGACAAAGCCAAAACAGATCAGAAATAACTGTGTTGAAAGTCTGCAGAAATCAAATGAAAACTAACACTG
Organism: Bucco capensis; assembly: GCA_013396975.1. Lineage (NCBI taxonomy): Eukaryota > Metazoa > Chordata > Aves > Piciformes > Bucconidae > Bucco > Bucco capensis. The sequence goes on along the minus strand of VWZO01002743.1, from coordinate 3,619,684 downwards.
AAAAAAATCTGGCTTATATAACATATTGAACTGACAGGACAATAACTAATAAGCCTATATTAGCCTGAAGTCTGCTGCTCTCCATGACCTGTTCGTCTGATGCTAATTAAGTCATTGATTTTTGTGTAGTGTTTTTATAGCAAGCATAAGAATCTATCAGAGAAACACTTCCACATTGTAAAAAAAACCCCCAAAAACTGATGAGCAAGCAGTGTGGTTACTGGTTTGAGATACCTGGTCCCTAATGAGTCAGGCAGGTTAACAGACCTGCACGTTTCACTGAGAAAGGAAAGTCACACCAGATTTGGTGAAATGAGACCCAATCACACTTCTCAGTCACAGACTCTGTGATGCAAATTACAACAGGAAATGCAGCAGACTGGTACAGAATTTGTAGTTCAATCTTTTAACAATATGTGAATGTACCTTATTTGATTTCTGGATGGGCAATTCATTAAAAAATTAAACATTCACATGAGGTAAGTGGTATTTCAAAATACAGTTCTATAATTACAAAGCATTAAAGCTTTGGAGATACTATTTCTGAAACAAATAGAAATCCTTCAGGATTACCTTCAGTTCAGGTACAAACATACCTGCATGGTGTTGATGGCATTCACTATCAAGTAGACATTGGTCCCAACAGATATTCGTTATAGGAAAGGAATCAAATCAAATGGACTGCAAGGAACCTTCCTTGCTTTATCATAGCATTATGCATTTGATTTTATTAGTTGTGTTTCTCAGTTTTGGTTCCCTCAAAGTTTTACCATGTATTGTTAAATAACCCATCAGAAAATGAATTTGTCTAGACAGATCTGAACAGTGCAATCTTCCACAGCTGTCGAGAACTTGTGTATAATAACAAGTTCAGTAGAACATAACGCAAACACAATGAAGAAAAAGGCAAATGACTTCATAGTTGTGATATTCTTGCTGACCTTGTGCAGCACATAACTGTAGCCTCCTCTGCATCTACTGATTAACTGTATACCCTAGCCTTCAGCTCAAACTTTTATGCAAATGCTCACATAAAATTCACATTCTATGAAGGCATGCCTAAGCTTGCTCAGGCTGGCTTCTTCTGCCATCACTACTTTTTGCTTCCTACAACTGACCAATACAATTTTTTTAATACAATGGTTTTCAATCTCCATAGACAGCTACAAAATTTCTCTGACAAGTGCTAATAGCATAGCAATACTGATCCTGCCTGGACTTCTTCAATTTAGTGACAGTAGCCTTGTTCATTTAGCTTTAATACCATTCGAAGGTGGGACCACAGGCTGACAAGGATTGCACTGCCACATACCTCTGGCACTTCTCACTGGAGAGCTGCAGGTGGAGACAGGAAGTCTCAGAGTGCAACATACTTGCGTGGCAACACCTTTTTGTTCCAGCTAGTAGAATTGGTTTTGGCTAGAGTCCAGGTGGAAACAGTGAGTTATCCCAAAAAATCTTTCCCCAGGCATAATGCTCATGCCAAACTAATGTATTCATATTGCAGGTAAATCATTTTTGTTAATAATAAACTGAGAATATTTATATTGCAGGGTGGGGCAAAATATGTAGCCATATAGAAGACACACTACTATAACTCCTAGTCTTACTGGGATATATCACGATACCATGCAGATTAGAGTATTAACTTTTCTCTTCATTATTCAAATCACTACTTACTTAACTCCTCCTTATGTGAGTTTATTCACATGCAGCACAAAAAGCTGCATACTGGCAAAGGCCTGCTTAGGAAAAAAGACTCAACATCAAAATAGCAGAGATCAGAACATGCAGCACTGACATAATGAGGTTGAGAGAACTGCACTAGGCCCATCTGTGCAATGAGTCTATCACTTTATTGGGACCGATTTAATAGACAAAATATTATACAGGCTATATTTTTGCAGTCCTTTAATATGAAGAGTGAAAAAGGCACTAGCATTCTTGTTTTCTTTTCTGGACCAGCTTCTGTCTCATTATTATTTTAAAATAAAAGCAAGCTGAAGTACTAAAATTTCTGACTGAGGTGTCCTGCAATAGTGAATGTGTAAAGACACAAGTATTCCTACAGTTACTCAAGTTACAAAACCTTAAAGATGTTCTCAAGGTCTCTGATATTTTTATGTAAAAAATTAGCTTTTATCATGCTGCATGTAGTGCAATTTGTTCTCCTACCACCATTACTCATTTTAATTAAGAAGGAATTTAGCTAAAAGCAACGAATTTATATGGTGATCTCTGCCTTAGCTGTATTATTGCTTCCATATGCAAATACAGTGACCGTATGCCACCAGCATTTGATCATCCCAATTAATATCTGATTACACATACCTCAAATTAAACCTGTGGTTTTTTAGTTTGGGTTTACTGCCAAGCCTTTTCCTAGACTGGGGCTGGCTTGAAGCAATCTTCTTTCTCCCTTTCTTTTCTCTCCGTCCTTCCTAAATGCACCTCTATTCCCAAATGGACACAAATGATCAAAATTGGGAAATAGTTAAAAAATTACTGTTTCCTTCTGAAGCGTTCACAACATTTCCGTGATCACCTTTGGTCCTACGTGAGCAGCCTCACACCAACAGGCCCAGGAACAGCACCTCCCCTCTCACGCTGAAAGAGTATTTCAGCTGCGCATCGAGCTCCTAGCTTTGTGAGGCTGCGAGGACGCCCCAACCCCTCCCCTGGTCTGGGGTGGAGAAAGCAAGAGCGTTGGGGAAGAGGCAAGCTGCAACCCACACCGACCCTGGCGCGGAGAGGCTCGCTTCCCTTCCCTCCCCGCCGCAAAGCAGGGAGCCCCTCACGTCGCCGGACGCTCGGTACAGGTGTGCGCGGCCAGCCTCGCCCTCCGGTGAGCCAGTGACTCACTCAGGGCGGGGCAGGGCCAGGCGCTCGGGGAGGAGGTGGCACCGCCCGCTCGGGCTCCGCAGCGGCAACCGAGGGTGGGTCACACCGTTACTCGGGAAGGGGAGGAGGGAGGAAGGCACGACCAGCCGCCCCCGCCCCCCAACTCCGCGCGGGGGCCCTCCCGGACGTTACCGCCGCCGCCTTGCTGCAGCCTTCGAGGCCCCTCCCCACCGCGGGGCTGCGCCGGCCCAGCCCGGCGGGGAGGAGCGGGCCTGGCCGGCGGGGGGCAGGCCAGGGAGGCCTCCCCCGCACGCTCCCGCGGGGCCGCAGCAGCCCGACCCTAGCGGCGGGGAGAGGCGGGAAGGGCGCGGGATAAGTACGGGCGGAGGCCGCGAGGCCGGCGGGGAAGGGCTCGGGACCCTCACCTGACGGGGGCGGCAGCAGCGCGGCCTGGATCCCGGCGGGCGAAGCGAAGCGAGCGCGGCGGCCGCTCGGCGCACGCACACACACCCTGCGGCGTTCCGGCCCCGCTTCCGGCGCCGCGACACGCCCCTTCCGGCGCCAGGGGGCGCCACCGCCCATCCCGCCTCCCCATTCGGCCGGCGGGCGCGGGCGCCCGTCGGCTTC